>WOVY01013263.1:0-92908 GCA_013436015.1 Rhipicephalus annulatus | reverse complement strand
AATTAACTCCAAAAACATTGAGCCCTTGTTAACAGGGCAGGAAACGGTATACTCTCAAACCTCAATATAGTGAACACACACATAACGAAATATTGGTTACAAACAAAATGACACAATAGTGTTGGACTAGATACAAGGGTAAGAGTAACCTTTGTATGAATTATTAGATACAGAGTAAAACCTCGTCAATACGAACTCACTGGGTCTGCGAGAAATCTTTGAATTAAGCAGGTTTTCGATTAACAGAACATCCACTAGGGGGATGCGAAGAACTTGGATTCATTCGAATGAGTCAGGCCTGCTTGTTTCCTGCTCCGGCTAGTTTGCCGCTCCACGTTTATGTTTTTCAGTAATACCTAGTCTTGATTTCGTCACAAAGACAGAGAATGAGCGCCTGTCGAAGAAGTGTGTGATGAGCTAGAACAGTATCAGCGTTCATAACCTGGAGATTAAAGGCGTACCACCTGGGTATGATGGCTTTCAGTATTCTTCAAAGATTGGGGATAGCGTGGGTGAGACCGTTGACACGTCAGATATTGACATTTGTCACTGGGTTCGCACGCCAAAACCTACATTCAGAACATTCTTGCTCGGTTCGTCAGGCGTGGAAAGAGGAATGATTTTCTGGCTAAATGTAGAAAGAGGAGATTAGACACTTCAATGCTTGGTCTAGACCAGGGGCTGCATATTTTTGTAAATGAGCACCTAACTCAAGCTAACAAGGCGCTGCTTTCAGCCGCCATCCAAGAAAAAAGGAAAAACAATGGAAGTTTGTCTGGACTTCTGGTGGTAGAGTGCTTGCCCGTAAGATGAATCTTCTGCTGTGGTTAATGTGAACCTGTCAAGATGACATAGAAAAAAATGTGCTGAGTTTGTTGAGTGTATCTTGCGTGTACCAATGTGTGTTTTTCGTTGTTCACTAGAGTGTTTTCAGTGAACTCATAAGTATTACAATGTGTCTTGATTTAAATCGTGTTATATCCACAAAAGAAAATTTCCTTTCTGCTTTACATGTGAATGCCAGGAGTATTAGAAAGTAAATAGACGACATAAGCATTTTTCTAGACACCGCGGCAATAAACTTTGATATGCTTATGTTCACTGAAACGTGGTTAACCGATGATAATAATGTCCCAAGTTTTCCTGGATATCGATCTGAGCATCTTGCCGCGCGGACAGAAAAGGAGGTGGAGTCGCAATTTATTTAAAAGAAAAATATACCCATGAAAAACTAGAACTGTCGGTAATCACAACAGATTTTGAATGTCTGGCTATAAAGGTTGATAAACTTGTAGCGATTGTCATTTATAGGCCGCCTCAAGGGCACAAAACACGTTTTTTAGAGTTTATAGACACACTCCTATCTTCCCCATTACTTCACAACACTTCTTATGTTATCATGGGAGACATTAATATCAATCTTGCTGCAAACGATACGCCCGCCGTACATTTTGAGACACTGCTTTCTGCGTTTGGTTGTGCAAATCATGTATGCTCCCCTACCAGAGTGACCAGGGACAGTGCAACATTACTCGATATATGCGTTACAAATTCGAACCCAGCGGAGACCATAAGCGGTATCGTGTCAAGTGATCTTAGCGATCATTTGCCAGTTTTTTGTTTCATACCCTTGTCATTGAAACACCAAAAGCAACAGAAGGAAACCTTCGTCCGACGCAACATAAATAGTGAAAGTAAGAACTTATTCTTTCAGCTCGTCAAAGCAGTAGATTGGAATGATATATATAAGATAAAAGATGTTGATGAGGCCTACAATGGTTTTTTGAATGCATTACGTCACTGTTACAACACGGCATTTCCTAGGAAAGAAGTCTCTTTCCGAAAGAGAAAAACTTGCCGGAAACCTTGGATAGACTGCTCGCTTATAAACGTATTCAAATAAAAAATGGCCTTTTTAAAAATTTTTTAAGCCTACGAGAACCCGAAGCATTTGCCGAGTACAAAAATACCGCAACGCACTTACATCAGACTTAAAAAAGGCTAAACGAGAATATTATCAGAAAAATTTCAGAACATATGTGATAACCCAAGAAGGGTCTGGGAAACAGTGGATGCCCTTACTGGGAGAAAGAAAGCAAGATATGACATCACAGAAATGCAAGAGGGAAACGTGGTGCTGCGTGGCGAGAACCTAGCCAATGCTATAAATCGTCATTTCGTCAATGCGGGCGCGTACAGTGGCTTTTCTGAAAGCGAAGATGACTCGTGTTTCGAAGAAACAACAGCTATGCAGAATTCAATCTTTATGCTTCCTACTGACAGTGCTGAGATAGCTAACCTAATAAAAAAACTTAAGAGCAATGTGACGCCAGGTATAGACGAAATCACTGCAGCTGAACTAAAGTTGATATGTCCGCTAATATCCGAGGCGCTTGCTTACATAGTAAATCTTGTACTAAAAACAGGCGTGTTTCCGGCACAGTTAAAAGTTGCAAGGGTAACCCCAATTTACAAAGGAGGTGGCATTAATAATATGTCAAATTATAGACCCGTTTCAGTACTTTCGACATTATCAAAGGTTTTTGAAGGCGTTATTCACGTCAGGTTGTTATCCTTTTTCAATAAGTATGGCATCATCACAACATGTCAGTATGGTTTTCAGAAAAATAAGTCTACTGAACAAGCGTTAACGATTATTAAAGATCAAATAATTACAAATATGGAAAATAAGAAATTTACGCTTGGTTTATTTTTGGACTTAAAAAAAGCCTTTGATTCAATACATTATGATATATTGTTACGGAAACTATCACGGTACGGCATACGTGGGGTCACCCTTAAGCTATTACAAACTATTTGCATAACCGGTATCAACTAGTACAAATGAAGACAGCTACATCAAGTCGGCTTCAGTTGACCCAAGGAGTTCCGCAGGGTTCTATACTGGGTCCTTTGCTCTTTTTGCTTTATGTTAATGATATTGTATGTATACCCGCCTCACCACAGCTTATTATGTATGCAGACGACACAAATGTATTTTTCACATCAGATCACTTAGAAATACTAGAAAAAAATGTAAATGAATATATGACGTCACTCTCAAACTGGCTTAAACAAAACAAGCTACAGTTAAATGCCAAGAAGACGACATATATCATATTTCGCCCAATAAATAAACATGTTAAATATGACATAAAGATAAGCTTTGACGGGAACATCATAAAACGAGAAAAACATCAAAAATTTCTTGGGGTATGGTTCAGTGAAGATTTAACGTGGAATGTCCACGTTAATCATTTAGTTAGGCAACTTGCGGGAACGGTAGGATGCCTGTACAGAATTGGTTCCCTCATTCCTCAGTGGCTGAAGAAAAATTTGTACAGTGCCCTATTCTATTCGAGACTTTGTTACGGCATACTAGTATGGGGTACCACAACAGCGAAAAATTATAACAAACTTATAATGCTACAAAAGAAAATACTTCGCTGTTATGAAAATTACCAGGGTAGAATAGACCGTTTGCGCACTTCAGTGCTCTTTGATAAACATGAAATCTTAAAGGCAAACCAAATATATTATTTTAAACTGCTTCAAGAGGTACACAAAAATAAGTGGTATAAACAAAAAGAAAATGACCAACGTTATCCTGCAAGAAGAAACTTGCAGCGTTTACCGAGAACCAGGACAAATTACGGAAAGCAAACACTGCATTACCAATCAACGCGAATAGTAAATGAATTCCAAAATGGCTTGCAGTTTGACGTCAGTCTAGGGACATTTAAAAAACAAGTTAAAGAAATTTTGATCAAAAAAGAAATAACTTATCATCACTAATCTATATTGTGTAAAAAAAGTAGGTAGAATGTTAATGTTAAGAAAGTAAGTAGTTCATTGTGGCATACGATGCATCCATTTTTTGTTCCTGCATCTGTATTATGCTAAGTGTATTATGTGTTGCTTGTTTTTTATTCCTGTATTTCTTTTGTTAGCGCTCATGTGGTACATGACATGTTAGAGTTTTTGTTGCTTGTTTGTATCTGCAAAAAAAAAAAAAAAAAAGTGCATCTGTGACGAACTACAGGTTCAGAGGCCTTTGTCAGGCGTATGAAACGCCTTTTGCTTCTGTATCCTTTTTCTTGCCTTTCAAGAAATAAAATAAAATTACTACTACTACTACTACTAAACACGAAGAAATGGCGAGGCTTGCTGCTGCCACCGGGAAAAAAAAACTGTCGTGATCAATTAAAATTCGCGCCTGCGAAAAATAAGACGTCTTCACTGCAACACAGAATTGACTCATGGGCAGCATGCCACTTGCTCTCCTCGCTGCGTCAGCCTGTCATCATGCTACCATTCGCTCATTGTTTCTGGTGCAATAAAGAATTTATTAAATGGATAGTGCGGCAGAATTTGCTATGTGTTTTGGCCAGGAAACGTGATCTTCGAAGCTTCTTAATTTAGTTTTCGAACCACGCGTTGAAGCCAAGAACTCGGCCTGCAGTGCAAGTGCACGAATTGCTGGAGCAACCAGCCATCGAAGATTCTCATACACCACGAATCCCACCAAACTGTATCTAATTCAATTCATTACAAACACAGAAAGAAGGAGTAAATCATGATGTGCTGACTTTGATAGAAACATGCAATAAGCTGCCCGCGCGTCACTGCTGTGCTATAGTGAAGCACGTGTTGTTTTCCGCAAGCGCACATTTCGGTAGACCACGCGACTGTTTTTTTTTCCTTTTTTTTGAGCTGAAAGTAGCGAAGCTGGTACGCTTCAGCTACCTCTCATATGTATTGCTTCGTTGTATTTCCTTGTCACTCTTAAGGGCCGTTCTTTCCGGGGATTCGCAGCGCAATCGGGATCGGGAATGGGCACATGGCACCCAAAATTTTCGAATTAACCAGACTGGTCCTGACCGCCACTTCATGTTATCCGCTCACATTTAGATTGAGAAGTACGGGACTACCGAAGTGTTTTGAAATACGTGGGTTTTTGAAATAACTGAGTTCCAATTAATGAGGTATTACTGTATAACAAACTTTTTTTGTTTGTAGTATGAAACTGTTCGAATACCGCTTTATGTTGTTCCAATGAAGAGAACTGGCATGCGCGCTTTATTGGTTCATTTGTTTCTTCTTTTTTCGTGTGTGCATTTCTCAGTTTTATTAGCGCATTTATGTTGTTATAGTCAAGAGAACTTCCGTGTGCATTGTATTAGATCATTTATGTATATTGTGTGTACATTTTTCAGTTTTCTTAGCTCATTTATGTTGTTCCAGTGAAAGGAACTGCCATGTGCATTTTATTATAATATTTGTGTTTTTTGTATGTACATTTTCTTTTTTTATTAGCTGATTTATGTTGTTCCAGTGAAGAGAACTGCCTTGTACCCGTTTTTTGCCTTAGTGTATACAGTCAACTGCCAATTTTTCGGACACCTGAATATTCGAACATGCCCGATAATTCGGACATCTTCGCGGCACCACCACGAGCCCCATGGAATCAATGTATAAGGAAGTCTGAAATTTCGGACACTCGAGCCCCCCGGAGTCTGATTTTCTAGACTTTTTGACGCAACGGAAGGTCGGAAACCATTACTGACCTCCAGTGAAAACCACCACAACTTTGTCACACACACGATTACGATCGCATAAATGAGCGCGCCAGTTTACTGTGGCGGCATCTGCTTCTTGAACCTGTTGATCGTTAGCGAAGAAACGTACACGGCCTCAGAGATTCCTAACGCTGGCCGTGTTTATCATGCAAGAGTGCTTCGCTGACAATCGAAACTGTCCACCCGGAAATTTTTTGGCGCCAATAAAATTCCTTTTGCTTTAGCGCTTGTGCTCGTGTGGCTCTGGCTTCCCACGCAGCGCTTTCGCGAAGCGTTTCACCACTTCGAACTAGAACTAACCGTCACACACCGATTTGGTCTGGCCACGCTGGCTATCTTGAATGTTTACCAGTGCCACCTCCAGAGTACCAGAGGCACCGTCGCGCCGTTTTGTTTACGCAACCCACATGGTGTTTGGCTAGCCTAGTGCGTGGTTGTGCGATTGTGTGAAGTGTGCTCTGCAATGCTAAGCCTAGGTGCTTCGACGCTCGTCAGCAAACTCCTTTGTTCACATCGTGAGGATTTCGCTTGCCTGCGATGGCTCCCACTTTGCCGTCGTCGTCCTCGCCGATGGCATTGAAGCGCGCAAAACAGTACCGTCGGTTAACGATGGAGAAGAAAGCCGCCATTATTAAGTTAGTGAAGAGTGGCCGATCACAGGCTGAAGTGAGCAAGGAGTTCGGTATTTCCAAGCAAACAGTTTCCGATTTCCTGAGGAACAAAGACAAGATCTTGGAAGCGGCTGAAAAACCGTCTGGTGCCCAAAAGATGAATGCAAGCCAAGGTATTCATCCAAAGCTTGAGGACGCTCTCGTCGTGTGGCTTAATTCAATGATTGCCAAGCAGTTGCCAGTCTCAGAGCTGCATCTTGAAACAAAAAGTGGAAACTCTCGCGCTTCGAATGGACATCACGGATTTTAAGTTCAGTGATGGATGGCTGAGAAATTTTAAGCATCGGAATGACCTCAAGTTCAAGAAGATGTGTGGCGAAAGCGGCGCCATCGACAGTGCAGTTATTGCGGAAAACTCCAGTCTTTGTTGCAGCAGTTCTCTGCTGACAACTTTTTCTACTGCTGACGAAACTGGCTTGTTTTACAAGCTGCTGCCGGAAAGAACACGCGCTTTTGCTGGTGACGCATGCCATGGTGGCAAGCATAGCAAAGGATGGCTGGCCGTTCTTGGTGGCAGCAACATGTTTGGCATCAAGAAACTTCCTTTGTTAGTAATCCGGAAGTCCAAGAGCCTGAGGTGTTTTAAAGGTGCAATGCTGCCAGGGTTATACGAAGCCAACAAAAAGGCATGGGTAACGCAGCAGTTGTTCAAGAGTTACGTCCGCAGGTTGGACAGAAGTTTGAACAACAAAACACAAGTATTCTTCTCTTCGTTGACAACTGCGTTGCTCATGGTCACATCAATAACTTGAAGGCTATTCAGTTGAAATTCATGTCGACCAACACGACTGCGATCCTCCAACCGATGGACCAAGGCGCTATTCGTAATCTCAATCTTTTGTACCGTTCACGTATACTCAACCGCGTGGTGCTGTGCTCGGAAAGTGGGAAAGGCTACAGCATTGACCTTCGGTCTGCTGTCGAAATGCTTGCGGACGCATGGAAGGCAGTAACGCAAGACACGCTTCGCAACTGCTTTCGCACACGAGCTTCGTATTTGACACAGAGGCTGCAAACTTGCCTGAAGAAAGCGACAACGTGACTGACTTGTGGCCCTCTCATGGATGATATTATCAACTATCTTTGCCCTTCTGGTGCTTCCATGCCACGGAAATAACTTTTGAGTGGTTCGTCGATGATGACGAGCTCGACTTCTGCGAAGAGCTAACCTACGACGAAATAGTCAGGTTATGGCGGATTCAGACGACTTCGATTGTCGAAAAATGTGGAACCAACGCCTGCGCCACCTACGACCGCCGAGCATTGATGGCGCTGTCATCGGTGTACAGTGATGACATGACCCTTGCTCAGATCGATGCGAATGTGATCACATGCAAGTGGAACGCCGTTCAAACAAGTATCAACAAAATTTTCAAGCCACTGCAGCTCTAACACCGGCTGCCCTGACGGCACCCGCTGTCAGCTGCATGCATTTTTTTAACAGCTCTTTTCAGAGCCACCCCACTGATGCTTCGGCAGAGTTCCGGAAGTCTGGGTACTTCGACCTTGACCCTCTTGATCCGTGAAATATCAATGAAATGGTGCGTTTTTGCTTGCATTGAGAAATAATAGTGAAATGGTGCGTTTTTTTGCTTGCATTGAAATTATCAGTGAAATAATGTGTTTTTTGCTTGCATTCATTTTTTGGGCTGTCCAAATTTTTGGAGTTTCTCGCTGCTTAGAGGGTCCGAAAAATCTGCAGTTGACTGTACTCCGTATGCCACGTTTGCCAAGCCCGTGATTACGAACCCTGTCAAGCTTGATCTAAGGCTTTTTTGTCTTTACCCATTAAGCTTCATCGATTGTCTTTGAACCTGAAAATAAATCCTTATTGATTAATTGATTTGATTGAGTGTAGTCCTGTTGACGGGCTGGCCTTGTTCATGTGCCAGTTCAGACTGCACAGTGCGCAGATGTATTTTTGACACTGGTAAAATCATGCTTTTTAAGTGGGCCGAATCACTTGCTTGTTTGTGCGTGCTTTTAGGTTTGCGTCAAGGAGTCAAATAGCAGTCCCACTGCCGTGTCTGCCACGTTTGGTGGTGTTGGACTGCTCTTCGGCTCCATTTTTTGTCGGCAGCCGCAGCCTCAGCTGCTGTTTCGATAGGGCAAGCCTCGATTATTTTCGCACACTCGCTCTTGCAGGTGTCTCACTACATCGACTGCCGGTCTAAGAAGCAGCTGATAAACCGGTACCACTGGTCCCTGTATCCGAACATGCAGCGAGGCTGCTGGTCAGTGCAGGAAGATGTCATGCTGCTCGTCGCTGTGAAGCTGTACGGGGACGTTAGCTGGTTCAAGGTTAGCCGCTTGTTTCCCTTAATTTTGCTGTGGACCGGTGGGCACTGCCGGTTCGCTTGTCCTGTGTGTACTGTAGAATCTCAACGATAGTGGCGATTCCACTCCTGCGCCAAATGAGATTTATTGTGCCCTCTTTTATAGCAATAATGGAAATTGTGCCAAACTGCAGCTAAGTCTCCAGTTTGAGGCTAATCGCCCAGCCAAGCTCTGGAACAGCCGAGCTGAAAAAAGGAAGTTCGTTCTTAGTGTATTGTGTACTGAACACTGTTAGAAGTCGCTCTTGCCAAAGTACACATGCATAATGCAAAAAAGCTCTCTGGTTAGGAGCAACATGCTGTTGTGGGACACAGCAGGTCTTTTGTCTTTAATTATTCACGATTGCAAGTGCTGCATAATAATAAGTACTACTGCAACCCCAACATTTACATGCAATCATTCAGAGCTAATTGCGACATTGCTGTAACCCTGGGAAAGAAAAAACAACAAATGCTACACAAGTTTCTATGTTTACCCTAGTCATATCTATGAGTTCTCTAATAATTCGCACAAAATCTTGGCGTCCTTTCGAGTTTTGACCATCATGAACATACGGTTACGCTCTATCGAAGCCCATCAGTTCACCATTCTGCAGTGCACTCTTAATTGACCAGTGTCCTGGCCACATTTCAGGTGGCAAGCATGGTGCCAGGTCGTACACATGGCAAGTGCAGGGATCGCTACATGGACAACTTTGCCCAGCAGTTTGTCTCGGGGCCGTTCATTTCGGATGAGGACTGCACGCTGCTGCAGCTGGTGCAGAAATACGGAGCTGGCTACTGGGCCATGGTGAGGGCGTTCTTCAGTCTGCTACGCTTGCAGGGGAGCTGGCGAATCCGTGTAAAAATTGTTGCAATCCAAGTGAGCTTAAGGTTAATCAAGCGGAAGTGCTGCAAGTCCACTGTTATCAAGGTTATTCATCACGTCGCATAGACCTTAAGGAGCCAGGGTGCAACTGTGACCGGTTGTGATCCGCTGTGGAGAGGCATTGCAGCCGCACTAGCTCCAAGCATTGCCACTGCAGTAACACATGACTAAGCGAAGTGGCTACTTTGCCGGCCGGCATTTTGTTGGCCTAGATGCTTAGTACAAGTGTTCACTGCCATTGAGTGTACGAGCATGGAATTATAATAATGATTTAAACTTCCTGGTTTAAAGCCGGTTACCCACTACAGAGGCGCACGCGTAGTTGCGCCTGTGCCTTTAACGACCTTAGTAGCAGTGGGGCATGTTTTAATTGGTTTCACGCACAAAGTTTTGAAAGTGCGCACTAGGGATTGGATATCCCTATTGCGTTCAACTCTCAAAGACGAAGCTTAAGGATCCCCCCACCCCTTTTTTTCTGCTGTTTCGTTTTGAAGTTTTTAACAAATATTCTAGAAATATTAGACAAATATTTTATTCGATTAGCACTTGCACTTCAAGTTCGCTTCACACTCCAAGTTTCGCAATTCGCAAAGCTCTAGAAAATGTCTCGACAGTCACTGAACAAGCTTTACTGTATGCAAATGAATTCCATCTCACTGCACCCATCACCGGAACAGTCGGCTGGCAGCCATTTGCCAGGGTGTTCTGAATAGGGCAGTCTTCAGCCATTAAAAAAATGCAATTTTTTGCTGGACGTTATTACAAAAGGGTGATTTCAGGTCTCTGTGCATCCCGCAACAAAAACAAAGGGGAGAAAGCATGACCTGTGAGATTTAAACGAAATGCAGAGCACTATTGGTGGGTACAAGATTAACGCAGGACAATATAGCGGCTTTGTATTGTATAGTAGCCCAGTATTTCTAGCTGCTGTGCCTGTATGGGGATTCAACATTATGTATCTGAATTGTTTCACTTTGTAGACGTGGAATAGACACACGAATGCCACATTTGAATGCAGCTTAGGTAGATATTTTATTAGCAAACGATAAAGTAGAGCCAAGCAGATTATGTCACAAGTTTGTCACATTGTAGAACAGTTTCTCTGAGACATTTTCGCAATACCGCTGCCTGTCTTTGCGTTGCTTTGTGCTTGCCGTCCTCGAGACTAAAGAAAACCTGAAGCGGCCCAAGGAATAGACTGTGGTGTGAAAGCAGCAGTGGCGCCGGTTCTTCTGTAAACTTCGTTAAAGTTTGGTAGATTTGAGTGCAGTGTGGGTTTAATGTTCTACTGATGTCTGAACTTGGCAACGTTTAACGCTAGAACCTTATCTAGTGAGGAAGTCCAGCTGTACTATTCGAGGAGCTAGAGATGGTAAATGGGATATAATGGGGCTCAGTGAGGTTTGGAGGACAGATGAGGCCTATACGGTGCTACAGAATGGGCACGTCCTTTGCTATCGGGGCTTGGCTGACAGGAGAGAACTGGGAGTGGGGTTCCCAATTCACAGAAACATAGCTGGCAACATATAGGAATACTATAGCAGTAATGAAAGGGTGGTAGGTATCGTAACTAAACTGAATAAGAGATACAAGATGAAGGTGGTACAGGCTTATGCGCCTACATCCAGCCATAATGACGCTTCAGTTGAAAGCTTCTATGAAGACGTGGAATCGGCAATGAGTAAGGTAAAAACACAGTATACAATACTGATGGGAGACTTTAATGCAAAGGTAGGGAAGAAGCAGGCTGGAGACCAGGCAGTAGGAGATTATGGCATCGGTACTAGAAACGCCAGAGGAGAGCTACTAGTAGAATTCGCAGAACGCAATAATTTACGGATTTTGAATACCTTCTACCGAAAATGAGGAAACCGCAAGTGGACATGGAGGAGCCCTAATGGCGAAAATAAGAATGAAATAGACTTTATAATGAGTGCACACCAAGGCATCGTGCAGGATGTGGAAGTGGTTGGCAAGGTACGATGCTGTGACCATAGACTGGTACGGTCTCAAATTCACCTAGACTTGAGAAAAGAACGACAGAAACTGATACGCAAGAAGCCAGTCAATAAGCTAGCACTGAGAGGGAAAGTACAGCAATTCAGAGTCTCGCTTCAGAACAGGTACTCGGCTCTTAGTGAGCAAACCAACCTCAGCATAGATACAATGAATGATAATCTGACGAGTATCATTACGGAGTGTGCAGCGGAAATTGGAGGCAGGGTTGTTAGACAGGACACTGGCAAGCTTTCCCAGAAAACGAAGAATCTCATTAAGAAGCGTCAAATCATGAAAGTCTCAAGTACAACAGACAAAATAGAACTGGCAGAGCTTTCGAAGTTGATTAATAGGCGTAAGGTATCCGACGTAAGAAGATATAACATGGAGAGAATTGAACACGCTCTGAAAAACTGAGGAAGTGTCAAAGCAGTGAAGAGGAAACTTGGGATAGGCGAAAATTGTATGTATGCACTAAGGGACAAAGAAGGCAAAATAACTACCAATAAGGATAGGATAGTTAAAATAGCGGAGGAGTTTTACAGAGATCTGTACAGTAGCCGGGAAAACCACAACTTTAATACTATAAGAACTAGCAGTAATCCAGATGACACCCCACCAGTAATGATAGAAGAAGTCAGAAAAGCTTTGGAGAGCATGCAAAGAGGCAAAGCTGCTGGTGAGGATCAGGTAACATCAAATCTGCTGAAAGATGGAGGACAGATTGTGTTAGAAAAACTAGCCACCCTGTTTACGAGGTGTCTCCTGACGGGAAGAGTACCAGAGTCTTGGAAGAACCCTAACATCATCTAAATACATAAGAAAGGAGACGACAAGAACTTGAAGAAATACAGGCCGATTAGCTTGCTCTCTGTAGTATACAAGCTATTTACAAAAGTAATTGCTAACAGAGTAAAGAGAACATTAGAATTCAATCAACCAAAGGAACAAGCAGGATTTCGAACAGGCCACTCAACAATCAACCACATTCATACTATCAATCAGGTAACAGAGAAATGCTCAGAATATAACCAACAACTATACATAGCCTTCATAGATTATGAGAAGGCGTTTGATTCAGTAGAAATATCAGCCGTCATGCAGACACTGCGGAATCAGGGCGTCGATGAAGTATATGTAAACATCCTGGAAGAAATCTACAGGGGATCGAATGTTACCATAGTGCTTCATAAAGAAAGCAACAGAATACCAATCAAGAAGGGTGTAAGGCAGGGGGACACAATCTCCCCAATGCTGTTTACCGCGTGCTTACAGGAGGTTTTCAGAAACCTAGAATGGGAACAGTTAGGGATAAGAGTTAATGGAGAGTACCTCAGTAACCTGCGCTTCACCGATGATATTGCATTGCTGAGTAACTCAGGGGACGAATTGCAACTCATGATTACGGAGTTAGAGAAGGAGAGCAGAAAGGTAGGTCTTAAAATGAATCTGCAGAAAACGAAAGCAATGTACAACAACCTCTGAAAAGAGCAGCGCTTCGAGATAGGTGATAATGCACTTCAAGTTGTAAAAGACTATGTCTACTTAGGGCAGGTAATAACCGCGGAGCCGAACCACGAGATGAAGAATAAGAATGGGCTGGAGCACATTTGGCAAGCACTCTCAAATTATGACAGGTAGATTGCCACTATCCATCAAGAGAAAGGTATATAACAGCTGTATCTTGCCGGTACTTAGCTACGGAGCAGAAACCTGGAGTTTTACAAATAGGGTTCATCTTAAATTGAGGACGACGCAGCGAGAGATGGAAAGAAAAATTATAGGTGTAACCTTAAGATACAAGAAGAGAGCAGAGTGGAATAGGGAACAAACGGGGGTCAAGGATATCATAGCTGAAATCAAGAAGAAGAAATGGACATGGGCCGGGCATGTAGCACGTAGACAGGATAACCGCTGGTCGTTAAGGGTAACTAAATGGATTCCCAGAGAAGTAAAGCGGGTTAGGGGGAGACAGAAGGTTAGGTGGTCAGATGAGATTAAGAAGTTTGCGGGTGTAAATTGGCAGCAGCAAGCACAGGATTGGGTTAACTGGCGGAACATGGGAGAGGCCTTTGTCCTGCAGTGGACGTAGTCAGGCTGATGATGATGATGATGATGTAGTTTATCAATTGTATTACCTGTGTTTTGTGCATTGCCAAAGCTCGTAGTCCAGAAAGAAGCACGTAGTCGAGAATTCACCCGTCAGGCGCTGCAACAAGCCCCATTATATTGGCTTTTGATGTGTAATTGTGCTTGCACAAATTTATTTTATACATATCACTCCAATTTTAACCCATGTAATACTTTAATGTCCACTCTGTCATATACAATCTTTGGCTTAACCCATTCCTCGTATTTTGCATTAAAGAAAGGAACAAAGCCTTTCGTACAATTCACACCGCCACTAAACAGGCTGGTCTGAAAAATGGCAGTGTGTGTCACTTGTTGCTGGTGCCATAAACAGGGAGCTTTGAAAGTACAGTTACAATTGCTCTGTTTCAATAACATGCAATTTAGGGTTAATAACTAGAGTCGAACCCCTTTATAAGAGGTACTGGTCTAAGAGGCACCAGTGTGCCAACAGTAAAGTTTGGGCTGATAAGAAAATACATACGTGGTACCCTGCTTATGAGAGACACCTCATACAAAACACAAGAATTGCTTCCCGGAGCATGTCTCTTATATAGGGGTTTAACTGTATAAGGAATTGAGCGCTCTTAATGCACGCAAATGAATCTGCATCAATGAGAAGGAGTTCACAAGAGAGTACAGGGTCTGTATTCAAAGTTGGTGGTAAGGTCTTCACGCTGGCATGCTGTCCCATACCACAATAATGTATGTTACAGTCAACGTCCGATTTCCCGAAGCTTCAAGGAACCGTGAAAATGTGTGGAAAATTGGGCAGTCCAGATAAACGAATGCATGTGAAAATGCACCTTTTTTGTAGGTATTTTTCGCTAACTGAGAAGGTGACGGTGGGAGTACAAGATTCCGATTGCGATTCAACCAATGCATCGTTTAGGTGGCTCTGAAAAAAGCCGTTCATAAAAAAACCAAGGTGGCTGGCGTTATCTCATAGGTCAGCACTTGGGGGCAAAGAAGTCTCCTATTTTCTTTTGCACGGCGTTCCGCTTGCCCGCGATCATGTCCGCCTCAATTTCAGTCAGCGTTGTGTTGCCACTGTACACCGATGATAGTGTCATCAGTGCTCACGTAAACTCCGAACTCGTTGGCTGTGTAGGAGATGGCTCTTCGTTTTCAGTGTGAGAGTTGTCAGAGTCCTGCGTAACTTGAATGATTTTGTCATTGGTCCGTTCCGCACATAGCTCGAGGTCTTTGTCAGCGTCGGCGAAGCCCTCAAAGGTTATCCCGACTAAAATCAACTTGTCGGCAGCGCGCAGATTGTCGAGGGAACATCCGCGGATGGCAGTTCGTCACACACGCTGTCCACTTGGGGCGAGATGGCCGTCTCGGCGTCGAGTCTGTAGCCCGCATGGAAAGAACAGTTTCGCAGAGTCTCTTGGGGTAACCGCCTTTCAAGATTCCGCTAGCATGCCGACGGCAGACCTGAGGTCAACGGCGTAGCTTTTCCCATCGTGAACCTACGAGGGGGCTCTGTGCACTTCGAAGGCGCAGACAAAGACGAAGGAGCAGTTGGTGCCATCGCTGGAAACGGTGAATCTGCTTGACAAAAAGTGCAGCAGGAAACAGCTAGTAACTCGGTAAATACTGAAGGTCAGGAAACGAGATCACTGAAGATAGCGCGCAGCAGGAAACGATCAACCGCAGACACGACCGCAAAGCTGACAAAACAACACGTGGACGAACTGAGTGAAGTTTGGCTTAGCTAAGCTATGGCTATGGCTGGCAACGGATTGACATGTGCGGTTTCGAGGTTAAGGCAGCTGCGGTGCGGTGGTTGGTGACGCGAGGATATGAAAACAACCCAAATGGCGGCGTCTGTGGTGACTTTGAATCGGCGGTTCATAGTAAAAAGTCCGGGAAATCGGATGCCGAAGGCCATAAGCCTCCGAAATTTCTGACTTTTTAATACATTGACTCTATAGTGAACTTGGCGGTGCCACAGATGAGTCCGAGAAATCTAGCATGTCCGGAATTTCAGGCGTCTGGGAAATCGGACGTAGACTGTATTCTGTTCGACCTGCGTCTGTACGTGTTTATTTTATTGGATCTCGGAAATACGACGCATGCACCTCCCCGTTGTCGGTCACTGTTCTCGCCTTCAAAGCCTCTCCACGTGACGCTTGTACAGGCGGCACGGGACATGCCCTGGCGTGCATCCAACACGCTGCTGATGTGCTACCGTCGACTGTGCGAGACCCTGCGCACCAAAGAGCCCACTGTGGCTGACCTAGAGCGCTCCCTGGCAGTACCCGTGGCTCCCATGACTGCGGTGCGATGTGCCCGTCTGACAGGAATGGACAAGCGCATGGACCTGTACCGGCGCATCAGACGCCTCCTCAACACAGATGTCATGAAGCGTGCTGCCCTTTCGCGGGTCAAGGTAGCCATGGCCTATTTTTTAGCCTGTTTGGAATGACGGAGACAGAATATAGTTGCCGCTGCATGAAAGAGCTCTCTCTGATCATTTTTGTCAAGCACTGCTCGCAAGTGCTCTTTTTTTTATAGCTGTCTGCCGTGATTCCACTTTTGCGCAAAACTGTGCTAAGCTGCGCGAAATTGAGTTTACTGTGTCATCCTGATTATATCAATATAGATTGTGCTCTTCTGCACCGGAGTCTTGGGTTTGGTGAGTCGGCTATCACTGTCCATCGCACCGCCAGCGCATCAAAAATGCAGCTTGACCTTGAGGCCACCAGTGTCACTACCAATGATCGAGCATTATTCCCGATTGAGCCACGCCACCACGCACAGTGCAGACACAGCTTTAGTTGTGCCAGTCGGTTGACTGAAGCTACATCAATACTTCCAGTTAAATCTAGAGATAACGAAACTGATGCATCCCCCCCCCCAAACTTTCTTAAACACAGATTTTCGTTATATACAGTTTCAGTGTGAAATTTCGAAAAAAAAGATACGCAAATTAAAGTGAAAACGGAAGGCAGGTCTTTTATTTATTTGGCTATCAAGAACTGCATTATTATTGTGATAGAAATTATATGGACTCTCTCGGCGAATTTTCGCTGTCATGTTAAATATAGAGTCCAAATCGATCGCATCCCCCTGTGCATCGCAAAATGTACCCATGGGTAAAAGCGTGCGAGTGGGGGCCCAAAGTGGATGGTGATATTTCGTGGAGCACCGTGCACCGCTTCTGCTCTGGGGGGTCCTTGTCCCCGTGTTGTGAGGGGCACCGCCAAAGCACGTGCTCTAAATCGAATGTTCCACCGCAGTTGCTTGGGTATAGATCGTACTTGAAAGCAAGATTCGGATAAGAAATAGTTGTAGCATTCCAAGAGACATTTCTCTGGCTAAACAGGGGGGTGGGGGGATTGAATGACTGCGTATTCTTGAGGAGTTCGTTGTATGGAGGCTCACTATAGGCAGGTTTAAATGTACGTGTTGTCAGTTGAGTGTTGGTTATGTGGTGTTCACTGGATTTGACTGCATCATTCATTAGGTGCAGGACAAGCTCCGCAGGCGTTGGGTTTGACTGGTTCCATATGCAATTGTTGCATGTGCCCATGTCAAACAGCTGAGTTTTCTTGGCATAACCCGAACGAGAATGTGAGCCGGGAGACGTGAATGAGGCTGTACCGCAAGATGCTGCAGTTTCAGCAGGGCACTCGCCCACCGAAAAACTCTCAGATGCAAGGCCGTTCCCTGACCAAGGCCATCGCCAAGTACGCGCAGCCCCTGCATCGACCCATGCTGCCCAGCCTGGCTACCTACAAGCACCAGTAGTGGCAAGCTGTGGCCAATGGTATGCATGACCTTCCACAACACTCTTGTGACATTGGGGCCTACGTGATGTTTCCAACTTAGCATTGGTCACCTAAGGAGGTCGTTGTTTGGAAAGCACCGACTCTAAATTTCGAAGGCAAGATGAGTGAGATGGATTTATGTGGAGACATACATATCTATCAGATATCACAGGCAAGTATAGCCATGTCTAAAATTAATTTTAAAGTGCATGCCACGCGATGAGCGAGATGCGAAGACCCTCGCAATGCTGATCACCATTCAAGAGCCGAAATTGGGCGCCTATTGTGCCATCATACGCCAGTCTGATTGGCTGCACCAGCCGGCGCATAAATGACAATTTCTGCAATACTTGTCAATTAGAAGTGTAAATTCCCAAATCTAGTCCATTATTGTAGACTGAGCAACACTGAGCAATGGCTGCCCTGACGCGGCGGCATCCAAATCCAGTGTAGTTCGATGGTTCCATCATGTTGCATTTCAGTTCATTCAAGAGGTTTGCTAGTCCTTGTCGCTGTTATCACCGTGGTTTCCTTGCAAAAGTGTCTAGTAATACGGTGAAAGCTCTATAATTTGTACCATCTGGGAACGCCTCTAAATTCGTAACCTCTCCAAATTCATTAACATCTCTAAATTCATAACCGTCGCGCACTCGCGCAAGCGAAGTTGCCAGCGGCGATAAGTGGGTCGTAAGCTACTTACTGCAAATAAATAAATATATAAATGAATAAAGAGGTGCGAACTTCGCACGTCAGTGTTATTTTAAGAGTGCAAGCTGCTTTACAGAACCAATAATAGACTCTTTTTCATAACCTGCAAGTGCGCTTCTTCGTACTGCACGCTGTCTCAACTAATTACGGCACCTGCCATGCCTTAAGCGGAGCTGAGCTCCTGCACTCGGCAACATCTTTCTGTGGCAGCACAGCCAAGGCTACGAAGTCCAAGCACGCCTTTTCTTGCTACGCTTCTGCTCGTAGTTCATGAACGCTTACTTTAGTAGGCTGCGTAGCATAATGGAAACTACAAAAAGAAGAGATGTGAATATTACAAGATTGTTCGAATCATTATTACAAAGCATCACCCGTGTAGGTTTTTTGTTCTTTGCTGTTTCTAGTTTTCTTGTTTTCTGGTGCCATTTCACTTTTCCCTGCCCCGGTAAACAACATATGGCATTGCTCAGTTGCAGCAAGTTCACATCGAACCTTGTGAACGAGCATCAGTGCGTGTTCATTAGGTGATCTGTATTCATCGAGCAGGGAGAAACGTAGACAGTAGTACGTCATAAAATATTTTGTTTCCCGCACATGCAATCACCAAAAATTTGTGTGCTATTGATATCATCAGCGAAAGTTGTACTCGGATCGCTATAGCCGTTATGAAAGTGACACTGGCGACCTGCCAGTCTTCAACAACGTCAGCTGCTTGGAAAAAAAGTGCACTTGGAAACTGTACGTTGAACCAATGACCCTATTCCTAAAGTGCTTTGCATACGTGGTCAGTGTTTCAGCTGGCTAATACTGTTGATACGATAACGCTGAAGATTGCGTACCGTAACACCACTCCCGACTATGTCTACGGAGGTACCGTATTTACTCGCATAATCCTCGCACTTTTTTTTGCCGAAAAATCGATGCTAAGTTGGGGGGTGCGAGAATTAAGTGGGGAGAACTTTTCACGAGAACGTACCGAGCGAAAAAAAATCGAAGTGGACGCTAATCGGGATTTTCACACCAGCAACTAACAGCAAGCTTTGAGAAGTACTAATTAAGAGTTACCGCAACAATAAAAGCAGAGACTCAACACAAGGCAAGATTTATTTGAAACACGAAAAGTGCAAGCAAATAGTCGAGAATTAGAATACCATACGCAAAGCTTGTGGGCGTTGCGGGCGCAATGGTAGCGTTCGTCGCTCAACAGGAGCCCTCAAAAGGTAAGCGTAGGACGTCAGTATTGGGCTTATGGCTATTTAACAGAATCGTCCGCAGTTTCCTTCTGACGAAATTAAGTTTACCATAAATCCCAGTTTTAGGCCCACGGCAGGCCTAACGCGTCTTGGTGGCTTTCAGCTGCCGTCACCAGTAGCGATCACAAAACTCGTAGACTCCGAAGGGCCTACCGGCGGCCCTGTTGCCATCGTTTAGTGCCGTTGTCATCTATCACTTGCAACTTGAAGCAGCCGTGTAGCTGCAGTATCACACCATAACGTGCCAAGATTACCGACACAGCTTACAAAACACGCCGCAACGCGCACTGGCCACTTCGACTTGGCTTGGGTTGGATTGAATTTGCGTGCAGTAGTATGCTTGATGCTTAAGAGGTGACGCCAAATGGCGCGTGCTATCATCATCAGTGGCTGGAACGAGCAGACGACATTATTGGGGCAGTTTTCGGGGGTGCGATAATTACTCAAGGAAAAAAGGAATTGTATTTTTCTTGGGCGATGTGGGGGGTGTGGGAATTATGCGAGTACGGGGATTACGCGAGTAAATACGGTAGTCGTTACTAGCGCTATGCCTGGGTGACAGACGCGTTAATGTATATTACCCTGTTGACTGTGAAAAAAAAACAGCGTTCTTTGCCGAGTAAAAATTGCGTTCATATTTGAATTTACTAACATCAGACACCCACTTATGACCAATCGGTGTCATGACCCCTGCTTCCCGTCGCTGCCTTTGCGTCCCTTAAAAAAATATCATGAACTTCTCCAGCATGTTTTTGCGTCTCCTAAAGAAGGAAAACAATGATGCTGACCAAGTATGCACTGCAATTCAGGAAATGAAGTCTTGGCTTTGCGTTGTTCCAATCGCCGAGAACCTGCTCGGCCATACCTTTGTTTTTCTGAAAGGAATTGCAACGCACCAAAGAAGATTCGTGCTTTATGCCATTAAAAATGAACATTTTATTCATTTTCTCCCAAAAAATGTAAGATATTTTTATAGTGGTCTTGCGAAAAAGTGCATGTTGGATGTGCTTGCGAAACTGAAAGCGAAATTGCATGAAAACGGACTACTTGGCATAATAACACATGTTCAGAAGCTTCACTCACGTAGCTTTGGCAGTGCTGCCCCTGAAAGTTGTCCCCGAGTATAGTTGCGCATGCTTTTCAGGCCTGGTTATATCTAGAAAAATGGGTCTGTAATTCTGTAAATGTAATTTCTGGTCTGTAAATGGGTCTGCGAAACTGAAAGCGAAATTGCATGAAAACGGACTACTTGGCATAATAACACATGTTCAGAAGCTTCACTCACGTAGCTTTGGCAGTGCTGCCCCTGAAAGTTGTCCCCGAGTATAGTTGCGCATGCTTTTCAGGCCTGGTTATATCTAGAAAAAGGGGTCTGTAATTTCTGCGTCGTCGTACAATGAAACTGCACGTGAATACACTGCGTAAGTGACTAGCTGCGACTAGTTGAACTTACTGCATCGCAGGAAAGGTAGCTTTACAATTATTATAGGGGTCTGTATAAAAAAAATTTTTAGAACTCTTTATTTCCGAATTCACACACTATTGGTGTTTCGCCTCTCTACTTTTCACGCATTTTAGGTCATCGTTTCAGCCAGAGCATCAGTCGCTGAATTTTTTTCTTCGTTTCATTTCTCAGGCTTTTCATGGCACTGGAACGCTCGGTTACTAACATTTCTTGCTGTGTGAACACTGGGTGTTTGAAAAGCTCCAAAGTGTGTTAACTGTTATTTTTCAAGGTTTTGAATGTTTAAAGAGGGCGTAATTGGAGAAGTACATTTTTTTTTCTTCAGTCATCCCCAGTAAGGTAATGAAAGATTTATAACTATTGTTTTTCAAAAGCTAAAACCATAAAAACTGCTTAACATACATAGAATCCAGGAACATTTTATACAGCAAGATCTGTGCAGCCACTTCAATAAGAATCAGATTCTTATATGTTTTCATTAATTATTAACTTTCAGAAATTTAATGGTACAATGTACATAAAAGCTTAACTTATATTTGGTATCAGTGCAACAAAATCTGTGCATGAAAAGTTCGAGTCAGTATAGGTCCCATTGATATAATAGTGTGTGCTCCACACGCTCCTTGAGAGAACTAGTTAACAGTGAAATCTTGTGCAAGGACATGGCGATACCAAAAACACTTATTTCATGAATGGCATTTGCTATTGGTTTGGTTGGCTCTTTTTATATTCACCATATAAGTAACTTGCTACGAGAGGCGCTCGGGTTAGGCAGTGCAACTTTTTTGGGACCTCAGTGTAAATTCTTTATCATTTAGAAGAAACTTGACCTATATGCACTCACAGAACACAGCAAGAAATTTAGATATGGTACTTTGACCTTGATATTCTCCTCTAATAGTAGACCTATTGATGGTAAGGTTGACAATAGAGTTCCCAGAGATCACTTGATAAATCTAAACCAATTTATTGTTTCACTTTGGTTTGTGGGGGTAAAATGAAACCTGCTTGCACAAAGTAGGGTGACCTGTAAATTATTGGGAGAGCCCTTCAGTCTGTAAAGGATGCTAGATATAAAAACAGGCTGACGATGATTACGCGTGGTGCGCTCAACGTTTGGTGTGCGTGGCTTTTGTCTTCCTCCTCAGTGCTGCACGACCTCCACGGCTTGTCGAGACCACCTCCGAACCCAGAAGTTGAGAAAGTGGGCACCGTGCCCATCTTTGAAAAGTTCTTCTCTAAGGAGGTGCTTGGCGGGCCAGATGCATTCGAGACCAAAGAACGCTGCCTCGTGCTTCCGCTGCTGCCGCCCAACGAGGTATGGTTAGGCCGCGTTGTTTTGCTTGAAACGATGGCTACAGGAATAGAAATTCCTGGCAGCTCAAAAATAATGAAATAAAATTGGGAAAGTAAAATATGGCTTCATAACTTTATTATAATGTAAATTAGTTCTCGAGCTTGCGGTGCGAAGAAAATTGAATGAAAAAGGAAAATTGTCATTTGTCATTAAAGTGTATTTTGATACATATTGAATGCATATGAAGTTTTATATGTACTTTCGTATACATGGCATTCCTAAGTGTTAAACGCAGATTTCATGCAAATTATATGAATGGTTATTCATATGAACTTCTCAGTAAGAAAACTCACATGGTTGGTCTTTACACCACGGGTAGAACAGCTGCGCCCCGGTGCGCCAAACTTGCTTACCTGTGTCTTCTTGCGCCAAGCCACCCCTGCTGTGCCAAACTTGCCTATCAGTGCCTTACTGCACTGCAGCACCAGAATTTAGCCGCAAAGTATGAAAGCCATCAAGCGCCGTACCCGGAAACGTGGCTGAAACGTAGTCTTTTCAGTTTGATCGTAATGGCTATAGTTTCGGTTTCGTGAACGCTGTGATTGCTCCAGGCGCAGCTGTGGACTTTAATCCCATGGGCATGGTTGTGATCGCTGTGCGTGCGCGATCCTTGCAGGCATCAGCGGGAAAGGCTCGTGGACCCTTGTGCACGCTGGGATCTCAACGCAAGCACACTGCGAGAAAAGCATCACTCCCTGGCAGGGCTGTGTTTTCTTACACCAGCATTTTTATAGAGTTACGCGATATCAGATCTAGAAGAGTTGGCTGTCAGCCTTACAATTTGTTGCTGTCCCATTCATTGCTTCGCCATTCCAGTGAAGCTGTCTTTCTTTCATAACTTTACGGCCGTGTTTGCAAAAGAAATAAACGTTGCAAGTAACGGTGCTGGAAAAATTAAGGCTGGTGTCAGTTTCCGGGAACAACTTAAGGCTTCTCTGTAGACCGTACTTTTTTATTTTTCAAGATATATGGATGAAACTTTCAGGGCATGTTGGCTACACTAAAACTAGAGGAACTGAATAGTTACATGCAGCTGTGTTCTTTAGTTCCAGAGTTATGGATGTCTAACTGGGTTGTTCACCTGGGTTCTTGAGGAAGAGTATTCAGAAAGCTCAGGACATAGTAGAAAGCTAAAATTTATTGTGGTCGTTTTTTGATAGATATCCCAGGATACTACAAAGCTGTTTCTTTTTTAATTTTCTCTCCAATAAATATTCATGCGACTTTGAATTCAGGGTAGCTAGTAATTACCAGGTTCATCAAAACTGAAATGTTATAAATTAACGACACCAATTTTCAGACAAAGAAGTCTGCTTGTACTCTGGAAAAGTCATTCAGAAACAGGATAAAAGAAAGCACACAAATTTGATGAGCGGTCTTTGAGTTTCAGCTTTCCTCAGCACCACAACTAGCAAAGAATTCATTCTGAGATAAACGGGCCTAGAAAGTTTTGACACTGGCATTTTCTTCAGAAAGCTTCAACAGAATAGCTAGAAGTATTTGGATGCACTCTTTTCTTATTTCGCCTCGTCTACATCTTTTGGTGTCGTTGGTAATTTATTTTTAGGCGTAAAGCGTCGAAGTGCTGGGTCCGGCAATCTCGGAAAACACTCGGTGTCATGCTCAATACAGTCGCCCACCGATTTTTCGGGCACGGGGGGGGACCGAAAAAAAGTCCAAAAATCTAACAGTCTGAGAAATTGGTTTTTGTCAAAAATATGAACGTTAGTTCCATCAGGCAGGCTTAAAAAAGTCTATGGTTCGCCCGTATTTGTGCCAAGGTGACATCGTCACCGTAAATGCTCGACAAAAGCGTCGTCGCGGTGGCGATGTCCGCTGCCGACAGCAGCGGGCGATCATCGTCGTCATTATCCGAACCGCTCTCCGACTGCGGTACAACCTGGCAGAGCATTTCTTTGTCTGTGGGCTCTGCACAAGAAATAGTCATTGTCCCGATGAACGAAGTCTTTATACAGGGAGTTTTACAATAACGTTTGCGGGTGTTGCGGGTATAGCGGACGCATTATGAGCTTTAGAATAGTGTTTGCTTCCCTCTAGGGAAAATTTAGGAACTTTCGCTTCGACCGTAGACTCAAATGCACGGAAGCTACAGACATCATTTTGCGGACCTCGCGGGTTGTTATCCCTGCACGCTATTTCGGATTTTCTGCGGGCGGGCCGCAAATGGCGACTCGCGTTACGACAAATGCACAGTGGCAGCGACCGCACCACAAGGGCTCGCGACGCGCTATTTTAAAGCTCCCTAATGTCATTGGGGCAGGCACATTCACTTCGCCACTGCATAGCTCCGCTTCCTCCCTGTGCGGTGCGATGACAACAGTGCATGACCACAATGGCTGACCGAAGACGAAAAAAATGTCCCAGTGCCGCGTTTCCTAAAGCAGACACTGGCTTCCGAAACTTGAAATATGGACATTTGCTTACCAATCCTTGGAGGTAGAAAAGCCATTTTAAAATTAAGCCACTAAGCTTAGTCAAGCCGGCGAAAAACCCAACATGGCGGCAGTCCATACAGATTCGTAGTTCAGCCCGAGACAAGCGATTTAGTCCTGAAAAATCGGGCGTAAAATTGCATTAACCCTTGGGGAACCCTGACGGTGCACTTTTGTAAGTACGAAGTATCTAAAAAGTCCGAATTTTTGAAGTCCGAAAAATTGGTCGGTGACTGTAGCACTGATTCGGAGCACGTAACTAAGTCCCGCAATTTCTGAAGCACTCAGTGCGATCAGGGCTTCAGCCTTACTCAATGTGTAGTATTCTCGACTAGGCGACTGCTGAAAGCACTGTTCCGCCGCTGCAAGCATCCACGCAGTCGGCAGTCGCAGCAGAATAGTGGCATCGCGACCTTAGTACAAACCGCATAGTGTGCCTCCGTGCAAAGGACCTCTGCACCATCTTTGGCATCGTTACCGGCATCGCATGCAACAATTAAGACGAAGAACACAGAACTAGTGGAAAAAGAAATCGATATGAGTGCAAGAGGCAAAGAGCGACGAAGAAGACGCCGGCCGAGGCAAATAACAACGGGGCGAGCGAGCGTCATCGGAGGAAGCGACCACCCCCACTGCTGCGCAGCAACCAATGACGGGCGTGCTTTCTCCCGCGAGATATGAACGCGCTGCTCTAGCCAATTAGCGCACCTCATTGCTTCATGGGAAAATGTCAATATCGTCTCAACCATTCTGCAAGACTCCAAACGAAAAAGAATTCGCACTCAAAACAACACCAAAACGTCGCCATGCCCTTTATATATATGTGTGTCATAGAAAAGCAACAAAAAATTCATGTAAAGTACTTTCTGGCGCGCGGAAGCGAACGTGCAACCTTTCGCTCCTGAGCGCATGGCATTAGCCACTGAGCCATGAAGGCACATGTCCCTCAACCCTTACACCACTTATCATTGCGGGGCCGATCTCGTGGGAAACAGCGTATTTTCAGTGTCATCGGCAAAATGGCAGAAAGGGCACACTCGGCGCCCTGCTCGTTGCGACGCGGTGGCACACGCTCATTTTCTATGCGTAAGTTGCCCATCTGGGAGGAGGGGTGGGTGGGAGGTAGATGTTTATGGTGGGAGGTAGATGAGCGCACGCTCATCTCGCTGTGGAGGAAAATCGTACACCTTGGACTTTCACCAGGACGATTGTGTTGTAGTTATCGGGTGCACAAAGGTCACTTCGCTCGCTGCACAGTGCCCATCTGCGAAAACATAGAGCTTTTCAGACACAGCGAAGTAATAACTGTGATACTTTTTATGTCAAACTCATCTGTACTTATGAATATGTGCATCATTTCTGCGTGAGCAGGGCACTGCACGTTTTGATCTGCTTACCATTCTTCGAGCTGACATTTTAGTTTGTTGCTATAGTAAAATAAAACCCCGTTAATTCGGACTTCACGAGACCGGAGAGAATGTCCGAATTGACTGAAGGTACGAATTATCGCGAGTACGAACAAAATACTTCAAAAATGTCTCCTACACCATCAAGCTTCCATTTCTTAAAAAACGTTTGTGATCGCGGTTTGCTTCACAGGACGCAATGTGTGACGAAGTCACAAGTTTGCAAAGTTCTTGCAGGTGGCTTAGTCCGCACACAGTGTTCGAGGAAAGCATGCATATGTCTTCCAAAACGGCCACCGCATGCGCAGCCTCCGTCATTATGTGGCGTGGACGCGCGTCTGCATCACTTGCGTCCTCGTCAGCCGGTTCCCCTTCGCCGTCCAAGACTTCGGCGACTGATATCACTGTCTTTCACTGTGCCAGCTACGGCAACATCGCTGTCTATTGCGAAATAATCGCCAAGGAGCACATCAACTGGCATGATGCTCACATAGCGGCCGTCTTGCTCTTCGCCGGTTTACTCATCAGACACCACACCCGGATCAGCAGCGCTGTGCACGAAGTCGCTATGCCTAAAGCAGTTTGCGACTACTGTAGGCGGTGTGTTGTTCCACTAGGTATGTCAGCATGTGGATTGCGCTTAGCATGCTTACTTCGTACTGCTTGCTTGACTCCATGCAGAGCAACATCCTGCTTGAGTACCTGCCATCAATAGCGGCTTTTCACGAACTGTATGATTCCCTGGTCCCATCGGCGGCAGGGAAGCCGTTGTGTTCAGAGGCAGGAAGTAGCAGTTCAATGCTTTCGAGGCCGGACACCTTCGTGTGCACACTACAGCTGTCTAGCTTGAACAACACCTTCCGAGACTTGGCCACAGAGTGGCGGTCGAACTGACGCAGGCAAGCTTGTAAAAGTTCTGCAGTCATCCTAAGCCTTTCTGTTTAACCGGTAGTCGACAAGCAGCTGCTTAATATTCTTAAAACATCTTGGCTTCGCGGGCTTCCCGATCAACAACAGCGGCAGCCGCTCTGTGCTGGTCATGCTAGCAGCCAGAAGAACTGTCACGTGCTCTTCACTTCATTTTCCACCGATGCACGAGTCCCCTTAAACACGATTGTCTTGTCAGGCGGAGCCTTATAAAACACCGCTGTCTCATAAGCGTTGAGAATGTTGCTCGGCTCGTACGTAGAAAGGCCCGCGGATAGTGCAGATCACCAGTCCTGCACAACACTTTTGTCAACTGCACCTCTTTCACCACACACGTTGCGGAACACCAGCCCATGTCGCTTCTTGGAGCTGTCGAACCATCCTTCCGACGCACTGAAGGAGTCAATGTTTATGGTCACCACGCACTTCCCTGCTTGTGCGCAGATGAGGGGGCCAGGCTGCTCAAGGGCAAACGCGCATCGCGCGAAATGGCAATCCAGCGCAACATCGCTTCTTCTAGTTTGGGACGCGCTGCCATTCGAAGCCTTTTCCTTTGGTCGCCAAACATGTCCCCGTCATACGCTTGCATAATCTGTTCTTTCTTCTTCACGTAAGTACTCAGCGTGCTTTTCTTCACATTGAACTTTTCCATCACTTCCTTTCGAGATGCTCCCGCTTGCAATGCCTTTAATATTTTCACCTTTGCAGCCGAATCCTTTGCTTCGTACTTAGCCCTTTTTGCTGCTGGAGTTAGGGCGGTTGGGGCTGCAGGAGACGGAGGGGAAGCCATTCTGGAGTTGCGCGGTGGTCACGCGCGCGTGCACGAAGTAGACAACACAAACACACACATACACACAAAAAAGAATGCACGGTGATAAAAACGAAATAAAAACCGGCGAACTTTTCAAAAAACAGCAAACAGTAACACTGTCAGATCGCACTGATCACTTACAGATAAATAATTTAAGAGGGCAGACTGGTCATTGGGACTGAAAAGTAACAAAAAAGTTCAATTTTCTCTATAGACACATTTGGTTTCTGCAAGTATTTTTCTATCTATCTGCAAATTTTCACACACCAGGAAGTGGTAATTTTTTTGTATTGTCATTCTAACTGTCCAGATTCTTGGTGCTGTTAACATGCAGAACCTGCAAAAAAATGGGGAACAGACTTTGAGGCTTCTATATAATTTGCCGGCACCTGTGTTAGAAGTTCTGCTATGAGTTTATGAGCCCCTTTATGAGGATTGCAAACATGCGCACCATGATTGTTGCTTTTTGAAAAAGCTGTGTGTTTTCAATTCTTTCCATGTTTCTCAGAGAAGTAAATTTACGGCTGTTCAATTTTGAGGGCTCAATATCTCTGCAGCTAGGGCAGGTATAACAATAATTCTTCTTGCAACCGAAACCTCTATGTGTGTAGAATGCAAGTACGGGAGCAGAATTTATAGCACGAGTCTTTTTAATTAATTACTCATCAAAATTGTAATATATTTTCAACTGCTTTTGAAGAAGAATATAGTTCATTTTGTTGTAAATTAACATATAAAGGCCTAAAAACAAAAAAGTCTTGCATACTTTCGCTCTATAGTCATTAGTCTATGTTGGAATATCTCAACTAGCACTTTAATTAGCACTTTTTTGTTCTATAGCAGCCTTAGACAATAGGGGATCAACTTAAGTTATCTCAGGAACAAGATGAGTTACAGAAAAACTAATTAAACATTTGAAATCAACAGAAAAAACTTCATAGTACTGTGCATTTCGATCAAGATCACTGAAAAAATAAACAAAAAATGTCTAAGACCAGTCTGCCCCCTTAAAGCACACTAGAGGTGAGCAACCCATCTCAACCGTCACACAAACATGTTTTACGCGCAAGAAAAAAAGAAAGGCAAATCCGTGGATTGCTCGTTACTGATGACAGTAGCGATGCACTGCCTTGTATTTTGGTTGTTTAAACCACCATGTGTGTGTATGTGTGTGTGTGTTTTTAGGGGGGGGGGTGCCTCCAAGGTGTACTACCCATAGAGGAAGTTTTGGATCTCAGAGGCCACAATCTGATGCGAATGTTGTTTAGGTGTGCTGTCGATTTGGCCAACAGATTCCGCTGCTGCTTCCCCGTCGAGACTCGACCGCGGTCGTGCGTTTGAATTAACTGAAGTGCGGCCGAATTTGTCCAAATGAATGAGACTTTTCAGTTATAGAACAATGTACATTTTGGACGGGACCGGACGCCATGGCCGAATTAACCGAAATTCTGAATTAATGGGGTTCGAAATAACGAGATTTTACTGTATCGCATTCAATGCGACTTTTTTCGTACTCCTCTAAGATGGGCGGAGTGTCTTCTTTCTACTTTGACTACAGGCCTCCTGCACGGGGGTATTGGATGTTATCGCATGCGTCCTCGTGGTAGAGATGGGCCGCATCGTTTGATCTCTGCTTCAACCACGTTCGTCGCCCCCGCTTGCGGAGTTTTACCCGCGGATCAAACGTACGATGAGTGGGGATATGTTATAAATTTCGAAGTGATGCGGAACATGACGGCAATAGCGAGAAATTGTTGGGAGTGTCCAAATAATTTGTCACAATAATGAGGCTATTGTACAATTTAGCAGAGTGTTTGAATAATGCAGCATTGAACAAATCTAGCTTCGCAAGTGCTTTGAATGGGGCTAAGTGTGCTCTGAATGTTCTTGCTGCTTCAAGGGGAAACATGTGTGTGGAGATATTCTCTGTATTTGTGGACCAAACATGATGAAAATATACGTGCTTATGTAGTTACTCCTGTTGATTTCAAATATTTAAAAATTTTTATTGTAGGTCAATTCGTTTAGAAGATACACAGTGATGTCACTCTATTGTTTTCGAAGAGAATAGAAAAGAAATTGCTTATCAAAAAGTAAATATTATTGCATAGCTAGACAGTGCAATCAACAATAAGCGCAATGCTGCAAGCAGATTTTAAATTAAAGAAAAACTAGTGATTCTGCAGATAATGAAATTTGAGGAGTCATGTCATGGCTATCATATAAAAGGAAATATATACCTTATAAATTTGTATGGGCAGCAAATTGAAATTCTGCTCTCAGCACTTTGTAATAAACAGATTGGGCTCTACGGTAATGTAAAAATTGTTGCTCTGGCTGTTCTAGATTGCAAAATATCCACCCGACAAACTAGTAAAATCACCAAAAAGCATGTTTTGAGAAAACTGAGAAAAATGAACAAAACTCATTCATTTACACAACTGCACTTGAAAATGCTCGGTATGCACGGGGAATGTAGTATTTTTGATCAGAGACTGGTGCATGTTCTCCGTTGCTTGTCACTTCTTGATTGATGCTGCCGTGCGCCCTCAATCCTTTTCAGCCATGCGGCTGTGGCTTTGCCAGCTGGGGTTTAGGCTCAGCTCTTTCATAATGTCTTCTGATGCCTTTTTTTTGCCTGCATGAGCACTGCTTCTGCCATGGCTGCCTCCACCGTGAATAGCGAAGCATGTCGCTCTTTTGGTGCAAGCGCTGAGATCATTGAATGCAGACATTCATTGTTATTTTGGGTTTTCTCTCGTTAGCATCGTTGCAACAGCTTTCTGTCTGACAAGCGCTCATAAATGGGAAGTAAGTCTTGGCAGACATATGGAGGCAGCTTTCGACGATGTTTCGGAATGGGCTCCCCCTTGGCCTTTGCCGCATTTTGTTTGCACCAGTAATTTGGACCAGGTGGGCACAGAGTGTGGTTTGCCACATCATCATTGGACGTGATGTGATGATAAGTGGCCATCACTGCTGTGTGCATAGCATCAACATCACCACTGTGCGTCTTCAGGGCCCACCCATAAGAATTGGTGAGCTTGAAGATCAGGTCTCCTGTCAAGCGGCTCTTTCCCCCAAGACTCTCAAGGCCAGGGCCTTTGTGTTTTGCAATCAAGTTGCGTAAAGCAGTGCCCATACACTTTTGGACATGATTAATGCAGTCCTCTTCTTCCACTGGAATATACCCATAAACCTTATCTTCTTGTAGCGCAAGGTAACTGCGGCAGGGCCTTTGTGTTTTGCAATCAAGTTGCGCAAAGCAGTGCCGATACACTTTTGGACATGATTCATGCAGTCCTCTTCTTCCACTGGAATATACCCATAAACCTTATCTTCTTGTAGCGCAAGGTAACTGCGGCTGTGTCCGTCTGTGGGGTCCGACGAGGCGAGCACCTCGCCATGCTCTTGAAGTGAACGGACACAGCAGACGCGGTCGGTACAAACCAAACAATACACATACATTTATTTAACTACTTTTGAACGACGATAGCGTCCGCCAAATCAATAGTAATCAGCCCACTAAGACATCCTTACACACAATCTCCATATCCTCGAAAACATGACAAACACACAGTAACGACAAACACGCTAACACACCCAAGACGGCGTCGCCAACGCTTGACTTACCAAGTGGGCCTCCCCCCCCCCCCCCCCGGCGCGGAGGCCCGGGGTTCCCCCTCGCCGAGAACCCACGCTAGACAAACCGTTCGCGACAGCCGCCACTCGCAGAAGAGGCTCCCTCAACTCTCGCCCGCCACCAAGGCCTACCTTCCGCTAGGGGTCACCACAGGCGCTACCGCTCTACCAACAGTGGCACTCAACGCGAACACAACGCCATCTATCGTCCGGCGGTTGTCACCCCCGAATCACGGCTTCTGTGCGAGACACGTGCGCCACGCGGCGCAAACAGCTTTACAGGGGGTGTCAGCACCCCCACACGTCGCAAAGCACCGTGGCGTAGCGCAGGTTGGGCCGCTCAAGTGACCTTCTGAAGAAAATGAGGGCCGCCTGAACGTCCATTTCCCCAGCCTTCTTGTCACTGTTTTTCTGACACTGGTGATGTTCCTTCCACACTTTATAAGAAGGGTCACCTTCCTTTGGGCCCGACTCGCATCCAGCACAAAAGTTGCTCAAAACAACGAAGTCAAGCACCAGCCCACTGAACAATTCTATGACGGTGCCGAGACCGATACGCGACGAATGACCGCGAGTCATCAATGACCCATCAAACGACACCGCGATGTTTCCCATGTGGACTATTTTAAGTTCGAGGTAAAGTTCGCAAACCGACCGCGTGCAGCCGCTCGTCAAATTGCGTGCAGCACAATCGGCCGCGGGTGCCAACTTCGTTTTCACGTAGTGTTGCCACGTTTTTGTGTGAAGACCCAAGCGGCTGATGCCCATCAACGAGAACACATAATTCAGCCCGGTCTGTATGTTCCCCGTTGCCTGCATGGCATGCGCGGCCAAAACGTTCACAGCAAAAGGTTTCATGCGTTCATCGCTACGTCCGCGCAGCGAGCTCCACGACGACGCAGTCTCCCCACAGGTCGAACACACAAAACGCAACTTTACGGCGAGTCCGAATTTCCGGTGGTCGCGGAATATCTGCAGTTCTCCGTTGCATGCCTTGCACTTTGCAAATGCAAACAAAACGCTGTTCACTACGTCCAAATCTATAATTGTGAACATTGTTCCATCAGGCGGCCGAGCTGCTTCGTCGGCACCGTCAACCACGAATGCGTGTTTCCGCTCCATCGCTCCAGCAGATGACAACTCCGATAACTTATCTTCGGCTTTAGCTTGCTCCTCTTCCAAGTCAGATTGCTGCCCCGCAGTAGCGCCTGCGCAAGTAGGCGTTTGGTGTGTAGCGACACCACGGACCCGAGCTAACGGGGGAGTTTCTACTCCCTCCAACGCCTAGCCGTGCGTGGCTTTGCCGTGTCCGGGGAAAAGGGGATCCTGGGGGTTGAGCCGACGCTGGGTGATTGGACCTTTAAGGCCCCCCGGCAAAGGCAACACACCCCTTTGGCCCCGGCTTCACGTAGACGGCACCCCTGGGCTGACCCACCCAGGGGAAATCGGCAGTCGCCTTTTCCTGCCTCTCTCTCCATACATCTTCGTCTTTATCTCTCACTTTTTAGCTGTCCTGTCTTCTCCTCTCTTCTGTTTACTTCCAAACTTCCTGGCGGCTAGGGTTAACCCTGTGCAAATAGCCTACCTTGGTCTAGGCGCATTGGGTTATAGTAGCGTTGTACGGCTGGCGTCTGCAGGTTTTAGCACCCGCAAACTTGCAGCGTCCCCTCGTTGGGCCCCGTGGTGGGTGTCCGCCAACGCTTCTGAAGAAAGTTAAACTGGCATGCATAGAGCATTTCCAATATTAAGTGATCGTACCGCCTTAAAGCGCGTGCGCACCGAAGACTTAGGATTTTTCAACCGATCAACTGAAAACTTCCCCCATTTTCATGTTATACATAGTGAGGTAAGCAGCAAGCAAGCCAGAACTGTATCCCCCTTTGTAGTAGCCAGATGTCTCACAGAAACTCTAGGAGCCGGGTACAATGTTACCAAAATGGCCAGCGGAGACCTCCTCCTTGAAGTTTGAGAAAAATAACAGCTTGAAAAAGCTACAGAATCTTTCAACTTTTGGTGACATTCCCATCACTGTAGCGCCACACAGATCCATGAACACAACCCGTGGAGTAGTATCTGATGCTGATTTGCTCAGCTTGACTGAAGAGGAACTTCTGGAGGGGTGGAAGAGTCAGAATGTGACCAATGTATAAAGGATCACCATTAGAAGAGACAACAAGGTAACACCAACAAAACACCTAATACTCACGTTCGCTTCCAGTAATCTGCCAGAAAGTATTCAAACAGGGTACACTAAGACGTCGATCAGACCATACATACCAAACCCACGTCGTTGTTTTAAATGCCAGAAGTATGGCCACGGCTCACAAAGCTGTCGTGGTCACCAAACTTGTGCACAATGTGGAGTGTCAGGCCACAATTCTGACAATTGCGAAGAACCATCACACTGTGTGAACTGAGGCGGAAATCATGCCGCATACTCACGGTCCTGCTCATTTTGGAAAAAAGAAAAGGAAATCATCACATTGAAAATTAAAGAAAATATCACATTGAAGGAAGCAAGACGAAGAGTGTCACCATTTTATGGCGCTACATATGCTGATGCGGCGCGTCAGGGGGCAACGCCGCATCCAGCCCTCGCCACTCCTTCGGCCAACGCAGAGCGAGCCGACGGCTGTGGCACCTGCCCCTAAGGCTGTAGTAGTTCAGTCAACTCCGCCTCTTAGCGAATCGAGGCCGGAGACTCTAGGGTCCTCTGGTCTCAAGGCCTCCCCTCACCAGGCGAGGCCTAAAATCCGAACCACCAGCTCGCATGTGCGGGCACCCAGTGCCTCTGAGGAGGCAATAGATACAACGGTACCCTTGGTACCAAAAGGGCGGCGCGCCTCCTTGGAGCGCGCCAAGAAAAATAAAAAACCAATAACGGGGCCGGACGACCGTCCTGCCACCTGAATTACGAGCTCACTCCAACACAGGATACTCTTTGTACACACAGCAGCACCTCTCTTGTTTAAATATGCAGATAGAAATATTACAGTGGAACATCCGAGGCCTTCTTCGAAACCTCGATGACTTACAAGAACTCCTCCATGAACACAATCCAAGATTGCTGTGTGTACAAGAGACACACTTAAAACGAACTAACAGAAACTTTTTACGTAACTACATAATCTTCTGAAAGGATAGAGATGATGCCATGCTACCATCCGGTGGTGTAGCGGTTATAGTAAGTAAAGGTATAACATGCACACAATTACCCCTTCAAACTTCCCTCGAGACGGTGGCTGTCCGAGCAGTTATTCTAAAGAAACTTGTCACTGTCTGCTCTTTGTACATACCTCCGCACCACCATCTCGAAAAACTTCAATTCCAGTCTTTAATAGACGAACTACCTGAACCTTATCTGGTCCTTGGGGACCTGAACGCACAAAATGGTCTGTGGGGTGACTCTCGCTGTGATGCACGAGGTCGTCTCGTTGAACAATTCCTCATTTCATCGGGTGCTTGTCTGTTGAATAGGAAAGAGGCAACATACTATAACCTTGCCAACAAAACTTACTCTTCCATAAACCTCATTATCGCATCTCCTTCACTTGTACCATTACTTCAGTGGAAAGTCATAAATAATCCATACGGAAGTGACCATTTCCCTTTAGTTTTGAGTACACCAAAAATAAATGAATGTCCTCCACATGTTCCCAAATGGCTGGTAAACAAAGCCAACTGGGAACAATTTCAAAAGCTTACTCACCTAAATTGGACTGCCATACGCGGGTTAGGCATAGATGAAGCTGTGCAGTACTTCATGGCTTTTCTTACTGACGCAGCAACAAAGTGCACTCCACAAACATCTGGACTGCCCGGCAAACGACACGTTCCGTGGTGGAACACTGAGTGTCAGAATGCGCGAAAGGAACAGAACAGGGCATGGAGGTTGCTGCGGAAATCGCCGACAGCGGAAAACCTTGAGAGCTTCAAGAAAATAAAATCTCGTGGCAGGAGAACGCGTCGGCAGGCCAGAAAAGAAAGCTGGCACAAGTTTTTATCAGGGATAAATTCATATACACAAGAGGCTAAAGTCTGGAACATGGTTCGCAGGGTAGCAGGAAGACAAGTACACTCACTCCCACTCGTAAACACACAGGGTGATAGCCTGGAAGATCAAGCGAACTTCCTCGGTGCACACTACGAGCAGGTTTCTAGCTCGTCACACTACACTGAAGCTTTCCAAAGACACAAAGCAAAGATAGAAAAGCAGAAACTAGAATCCAAGTGCACAAATTACGAGGAATACAACCAACCTTTCAACTTAGCTGAGCTACAAACATCACTAAGCTCTTGCAATGATTCCGCTCCAGGCTATGACTGTGTCACATATGAAATGTTGAAAAACCTGCCGCTCAATACGCGAAAAACTTTACTCTCTTTATACAATGCTATCTGGCTTTCAGGCACCATCCCTGCTTCCTGGAAAGAAACTATTGTTATCCCTATTTTGAAACAGGGCAAGGACCCTTCCTCAGTTTCAAGTTAGAGGCCCATTGCACTAACCAGCTGCCTTTGTAAACTTTTTGAAAAAATGATAAACCGCCGACTTTTACATTTCCTTGAAACACACAATCTGCTCGACCAATTTCAGTGTGGGTTTCGGGAGGGTAGATCCACCACCGACCATCTAGTGCGTATCGAGGCACAGATCCGAGACGCTTTCGTCCACAAACAATACTTCCTCTCAGTGTTTCTCGATATCGAGAAGGCCTACGACACAACATGGCGTTTTGGCATATTAAGAGACTTGTCTCACCTGGGTGTGCACGGTAGAATGCTTTCCATAATCGAGAGTTACTTGTCCAATCGGAAATTCCGTGTCCGTGTGGGCAGTACTCTCTCGCAAACATTTGTGCAAGAAACGGGAGTACCGCAAGGTGGTGTACTTAGTTGTACACTTTTTATTTTTAAAATGAATTCCTTGCACCTGCCCATCCCCCGCAACATGTTCTATTCCACTTATGTCGACGACGTCCAGCTTGGCTTTAAGTCATGCAACCTAGCAATGTGTGAGCGGCAGGTTCAGTTAGGTCTAAACAAGGTTTCCAATTGGGCAAAGGAAAACGGATTCCGGCTGAACCCAGGAAAAAGCACGTGTATCTTGTTCTCCCGAAAGAGAGGCATGCACTCAGAACCCGACATTGAACTTAACGGCCAACGTCTGTCTGTGAATGCGGAGCATAAATTCCTAGGCTTAATCTTGGACAACAAGTTGACCTTCGTACCACACATAAAGTATTTAAAAACAAAATGTTTAAAAGCCATGAATGTTATGAAAGTGTTGTCACGTACTACAGTGGGGTAGTGACAGGAAATGCCTCATGAACATGTATAGAGGCCTCATTCGCACCCGCTTAGATTATGGGGCCATTGTTTATCAGTCTGCGACTCAAAGCGCTTTAAAGATGCTGGATCCCGTGCACCATTTAGGCATCCGCCTTTCTACGGGTGCTTTTCGCACCAGCCCCGTAGAAAGCCTTTACGTTGAGTCAAATGAGTGGTCGCTTCATCTGCAAAGAACTTACATGTCCTTTGTATATTTTCTTAAGGTGAAAGCAGACAAGAGGCACCCCTCATACTCTACTAATAATGATTTGTCGAACTCCATTCTGTTTCAAAACAGGCCTTCAATGAGGCAGCCCTTCTCAGTTCGCCTGAAGGGTCTAGCTGGGGACGCTGGAGTACCACTAGAACACAGTTTAATGGCTCCTGTAGCATACCTTCCACCGTGGCAGTGGCAGACTATAGATTGCGATGTGTCTTTCCTAGAAATTACTAAACATGCGCCTATTGCCCATATTGGAGGGTACTTCCTGGAACTTCAACATAAATACACACATCCTGAGTTCTTTACAGATGCCTCTAAGTCTAACTCCTCTGTGTCCTACGCTGCTGTTGGCCCTTCCTTTTCGGATGCTGGCCCTCTACATCAAGGCATAAGTATCTTCACAGCGGAAGCTTACGCGATACTTGTGGCAGCTAAACACATCAAAAATTACAAATACAAAAAGCAGTCATTTTTACAGACTCCCTCAGTGTGGCAACGGCTCTGCACAGTCTTAAAAAACAAAAAACCCTGTCCTCATTTCACTTTACTCCATTTTATGCACACACTGCACACTCAACCAACATGTTGTAGAGTGCTGGGTGCCAGGGCACCGTGAGATTCAAGGCAACGTGAGGGCGGATCAGCTCGCTGCATCCGTCCACAAAAGCACTGCCCCTACACCCATATCAATCCCGGCCCTTGATCTTAAGCCGTCTCTCAAACGAAACTTCAGGGTATACTGGCAGAGCAAGTGGGATACACACACACAAAACAAACTACACGTTATTAAGCCACACCTTGGTCATTGGCTGCCCGTATCGAAATCGCGTCATACAGACATAATACTAACGAGACTCAGGATAGGACACACATACGCGACACACACTTATCTTTTGTCTGGTGACGATCCACCATTGTGTGACAAATGTGGTGAAACATTAACAGTACTTCACACAATAATCCAGTGGAAACACTTAGAAACTCTAAGAATACTACATTTTCCATTACCCTACCGACAACATATACCTTTACACCCTGCAATGTTCGTCGGTAGGAAACCGCTTTTTAGTCATAAATCATTGTTAGCGTTTTTAAAAGAAATTCATAATTTTTATATCATATACCCGGGACATTCCGTAGCACGACCTCTCTAGAGAGGTTTTTGCGGCGGAGGTTACACAAGAAAGCACTTGTCTCACGGCCCTTGGACGCAAGGGTATGAACGAGTGAGGCACTTGTGCTAATGCCATACATATCCACCATCGTCTTTATTATCACCGACTTTTGTCATCTATTCACACCACACACATCTTTCACGGCATGGTCATCATTTTATTACTTTTATGTTCTTACCCGCCTTATCGCGAGGAATTTTATGGCCCTCATACAGCCGCTTATCACAATCATTGTCCATATTTTTAGTAAGATGAACTGGCGCTCTTTGGCCAACAAATGGCCCTTGCGCCAAAAAACACCATATATCATCATCATCAAGTCAGAATGCTGCCGATATATTGTATTTAGACACACGCGACCGCTGCTCGAAGGCTCCGCGACTGACAGGGACTTTGCACAAGCTCCGTGAGAATTGATAGGGTAGCTAGGCCTTCCATGGTAGCGTCGACAACTTGGCCATGGGGCGCGGAGAGAGTAGCGTCTCGGCGGTTTTGCTGTATCACGGAGCACTTATTGAAATTCGCTACTAGCGTCCTTCGCACCTTTTTCGCACCAAACTTGAGCTGTGTGCGGAATTTGCGCTCAGGATTTGACATTGTGAAACTTCTCTGCTGACACTGAGGCAAAATGGCGCGCATGGACGCGCGCCTCAATACCCGGAGCAGACGAAGCTAGGAGCCTCCACCAATAAGGAGGCAAGCTCAAGTCACGTGCGCAAAGTAGCGAATAGGAATGTGCTCTGATACTTTTTGCCGCTTATTTTACAAGCTTCCAATATTTAAATTGGACCCATTCTGGTGGGAATTTGAAGGCGAAAGACGGCTCTTTCAAATGAGACCAAGCGGGCCGCGCTGGCACACATGAAAGGGCAGGGGCGCGTCACGGAAAGTGTGCGATTTCAACATCGATTTCGGCTCAGATTTAGCTAGAAATCGCAGTGTAAAGGGTCTTAGCAGCTGAAATAATTATATTATCGGCATGAAATTCACGATATAAGTGCACTTGTAGCTGTAGATTTCAAAAATGCAATAAAAAAGAGTTTTTTGCATTTTTTTTTTGTCTCCACAACCTATGTCCCCCTTTAAACTTGCTCAAGAAAGCCCTTCTGGCTGCTCCAAGCCTGTTATAAGAGTGGAACTCTGAACAGTACCCTGTTTAACCCGAGTGTCACTGTAGGTATTACTGTAATTATAAGTGTCTGCCCACAAAAAATGGAGTTGATCAGTTTTCAGTTTTGACCCCGCCTTGGAGATGAGCAAGATGGCTGGATTTGCAGCATTTGCCATATAAAAAAAATTGCACCATATCCACGGAGTGCATGATGATGAGTGGGGTGAGGCATACATCTGTCCGTTTATTCTTGCTTCCGCGTGTCCATCAGGGCATCTGTCTGTCTGTCTGTCCATCCATCCATTCATCTAAGGAACATTCCAAGTACTGCCATCTCGCATCTTTTCATCATATATTCAGCATGTAGAAGTACCGCCCTCCAGCGGACGTTCCAAGGACTAAACAAGAGGTGTCATCGCGCACTTTCTTACGGCTTGTGCTCTGTGCCTACTTCCCCCCTTTCACCGCCTCTAGTTCATGGCTATATACTTGTTCACTATATTTATGGCACTGGGGCCCAACCCTCGCCAAAGCTTGCCAAAACCAAGGAGGTTACGCACAGAGTTTGCCGTTTGCTAGTCTGTCTGTCCGTCTTTCCGTGTGTCCATCTAGTGACCACTCCAAGTACCGCAATCTCGCATCCCCTGTGGCACATAACCGCTCTAGAGCGGGTATGTGCCATCGGTGGCTAGTACCGCTCCTAAAGGCATGTTTACAAATTACATGCTGTTGCTAGGTCGCTGTAAATTGTAGGAGTGGTGGACCACAAGCATTAAAAAGAACAGTTCAGCAGCCGCTGGCAGCGGGTGGTTGGGGCCTGTGTTCCGATCAGTAAACATGCTTTCTGTCGGTCTTTGCCTCTTTCCTGAGGGGGGTTCGTGCTAGCCTCAGCCTCAAATCCCTACAAAATTTATTCTGCACGCCACGCAACTGAAATTTTTACAATGCTGACCGAACCGAGTAGCAGCCAGCAAAACGATCTTTCATCTGCAGCCTGAGTGGATTTGGTCAAAAGTCAACTGAGTCTGCTTCACCGTACACTCCTGCACTTTTTTTCTGCCGACATACTGCATGCTCGGCATAATGAACGCCCTTTCTCTTCACACGAGGCCCTAAATAAGCTTGCACTGCATGATCACGCTTACCCACTTACACACAACGCGGGCGCAGTAGACAGACAGATGAATAGTGGCACGTGTGTGAAGGCTCTAGTGGCCGTTCATGGTGCTGGTGGCGGGCCAGCGCAGTGAGCGCACTGTTTAACCACCAGTAGGTACTGAATCTTTCTCATCCTTGGCATAGAAAACCAAGTTTCAGTCGGACGAAGTGACAGTGTAGTCAAATAAATTTCCAATTCTACCGTCATCAGTTAACAGAGGTTTAAACGTACGTAATCCAAATACATCTTTGTTAATAAAAGAAATTGGGAATTCTTGCCTGCTAGGCTAGGTGGTTTATTGGTACTGAACAGCTGCCATGAACCATGCACCATAAATGAAGGGCCAGTGATAGAAATGGCGCTGCTTGTGAATTTCGGGTCTCTGTCATCATTTATTTATTTTTTCGTATTGCTTGTTTCAGGAATGTTTGAAATTGTGTGTTTTTCAATACATGTCTTGAGTGCCTGCTGGCGTTGCAGAAGAGAGTGGTGAAACGAGGAAAAAAGAAAATACAGTAGGACTCTCAGTAAATGGAAATCTGTTAAACAGAACTACTGCTTAAACAGAACGATTGCCTCTGCAATGCCTGGTTTCGGGCTTGTAGTCTGCACCAATGTTCACCTCTCAGTAAACGAAACTCCTCTTAAATGGAACACATTTTCCCTGTCCATTCAGGTTTTGTTTACTGAGAGTCTACTGTGTGTGTATATACATGTATGTATGTATATATATATATATATATATATATATTTATTTATTTATTTATTTATTTATTTATTTATTTATTTATTTATCCGTAGGGAAGAAGGCGCACGTACGAAGGGATTTTATTGACGTTGACCTTCATCAGAATACAGTTTATGGCACGAGTGCTCTTTATATACATGTGCATATCAATAAGATACAAATATGAAAACTGGCATGAAAGGTGATATATGGGCATATATATGCAAGTCACACAATTTGAAGGACACCTGATACACGAGTAAAAAGATATACTTTCCATGCGCGAGCACGTGGCGAGCACGTTGTTTACAGGTAAAACGCATAAAAAATAAAGCGCATCACATGAAAAGTAGTCCGACCGGTAAACATTTAAATTACTGGTCGGACTACTCTTCATGTTATGCGCTTTATCTTTTATGCGTTTTATCTGTAAACAACGTGCTCGCCAGGTGCTCGCGCATGGAAAATATATCTTTTTACTCGTGTATCAGGTGCCCTTCAAATTGTGTGACTTGCATATATTGTCACGTTACAACGTAACTGTAACCTGCTGCTGATGGCACACAAGGACGTCAAACAGATTCGAACAACGGCAGTACCACTATTGTTTTTCTCTGCACGCGCATCTTTGTCCTCTTCTGAAGAGTGGCACATACAAGCATGCCAGCATCTGTGAAAATAATAGTTTCAGAACTTGTACTAGTGGCATTACCCCCCTTCCCAAAGGACATCGTCCCGATGTCATAACATTATTGCCAGATGAAAACACGCACGATAAGCAGTACACAAGGGGGTGTTCACAATCACTGTAAGTCTACTCAAGGGAGTGTGACGAATAGTCAGCGTTGGTAAAATGGTTTCATCCTCGAAACATGGACGACGTGTGGCTGTTGTGAACGGCGGGATTGACGAGCCATGTTTTCGTCAAGAACCTCGTAGTTCACTTCGCTGAGACGACGGAGGACTCTATAGGGACCAAAATAGCGGCGTAACAACTTTTCCAACCGGCCCCGTTGTCGAATGGGCGTCCACAACCATACTCGTTCTCCGGGTTGGTAAGAGACATCGCGACGACGAGCGTTGTACCGCAGCGAGTCGATGCATTGTTGCTTATGGATTCGTTCGACTGCAAGCTTACGAGCCGCGTCTGCCAGTCTGATAAATTCGTTTGTCTTGACACTAATATGGTGTCTGTCTGGTAAAAGCATGGCATCCAGCATTGTAGTGACCTCCCTGCCATGAAGCAACCGGAATGGTGTGAATCCAGTTGTTTCTTGCACAGCGGTGTTGTAAGCGAACGTGACGTAAGGGAGGATGTCATCCCAGTTTTTGTGGTCTTGGTCAACGTACATGGATAGCATGTCGGCGATCGTCTTGTTTAGTCGCTCTGTAAGGCCGTTGCTTTGTGGGTGGTATGCTGTAGTTTTTCGATGTACTGTGCCGCTAAGCTGCATGACGTCTTGTATCATCCGGGCGGTAAAAGCTGTGCCACGATCAGTTATGACAACTGCTGGTGCTCCATGTCGGAGGACGATGTTTTTCATAAAAAAGTGGGCAGTCTCAATGGCAGTGCCACGTTGTAATGCCTTCGTTTCGCAGTTGCGCGTCATGTAATCAGTAGCGACTACAATCCAGCGGTTGCCGTCACGAGACTTGGGAAAAGGTCCGAGTAGATCCATGCCTATTTGTTGGAACGGTTGTGTCGGAGGAGCGATGGGCTTCAAAAAGCCGGCTTGGCACTGATGTGGTGCTTTACGGCGCTGGCACTCGTGACAAGTCTTCACGTAATGCTTCAGGTCTCGACTCAGCTTAGGCCAGTAGTAGTGTTGGCGAATCCGGGCCAAGGTACGTGTGTATCCCAAGTGGCCTGAGGAAGGCTCATCATGACAGGCGGACAAGACATCGGCTCGTAACGCTGGCGGGACAACGAGCAGGAACTCAGTCGCGTAAGGGTCGAAGTTTCTTTTATAGAGAATATTTCTGCGGACGCAGAAGGATGATGACGATCGGGCGAATGCTGGTGGTGGATTCGGCGTACGGCCTTCGAGATATTCGATGAATTGTCGAAGCTCAGAATCATTCTTCTGCAGTTCGGCCAAGTCGGATACACTAACGGCGCAGAGAAAACGGCCGTCGAGATCGTGATCACCTGACACTGTCTTAAGAGGAGCTCGGGAAAGGCAGTCCGCGTCAGTATGCTTCCGGCCAGACTTGTACACGACTGTCAAATCGAACTCCTGAAGGCGTAAGCTCCACCTGGCCAGACGTCCGGAAGGGTCTTTAAGGTTCGCCAACCAGCAGAGCGCATGATGATCGGTAACAACTCTGAACGGGCGACCATACAGGTACGGTCTGAATTTAGCTATTGCCCACACAACAGCTAGGCACTCCTTTTCAGTTGTTGTGTAATTCGCCTCCGCAGATGATAAAATGCGACTCGCATAAGCAATAGGGCGTTCGACGCCGCCTTGCCACTGGACGAGGACTGCACCAAGGCCGATGTTACTGGCGTCTGTGTGTAGTTCAGTGTCGGCATATTCGTCGTAGTGTCCGAGTAAGGGCTCAGATTGGAGACGCTGCTGAAGCTCGGAGAAAGCGCGTGTTTGCTCAAGGCCCCACACGAAGGGAACGTCGTCTTTTGTCAGACGAGTGAGGGGTTCGGCAATGTTTGCGAAATTTTGCACAAAGCGTCTGTAGTATGCGCAGAGGCCTAAAAATCGACGCACATCACGTTTGTTGGTAGGTGGTGGAAAATCTGCGACAGCCAATGTTTTGTCTGGGTCCGGCCGAATACCATCAGGGCTAACAAGGTGACCGAGGAACTTTAATTCGTTGTAACCAAAATGACATTTTTCTGGTTTCAGTGATAGGCCTGCCGTGCGAATTGCAGCAAGCACAGATCTAAGTCGCTGCAAATGCTGCTCAAACGTTTGGGAGAAGACAACGACGTCGTCTAAGTAAACAAGGCATGCTTCCCACTTGAGACCGGAGAGCACTGTATCCATCATCCTCTGGAATGTCGCAGGGGCAGAACACAGACCGAAGGGCAGCACCTTGAATTCGTACAGACCATCAGGCGTTATGAATGCTGTTTTCTCTCGGTCGCGTTCATCAACTTCGATCTGCCAGTAGCCACTGCGTAAATCCATAGAGGAGAAGTATCGGGCGCGTCGGAGGCGGTCTAGTGAGTCGTCGATGCGCGGAAGCGGATAAACGTCTTTCTTTGTGACTTTGTTGAGTCTGCGGTAATCGACGCAAAATCGGAGAGTGCCGTCCTTCTTTTTTACCAGTACGACGGGGGACGACCATGAACTGTTCGAGGGTTGGATTACGCCATCTTCGAGCATCTGCTTCACTTGAGAACGTATAGCCTCTTGTTCCTTTTGTGATACTCGGTAGGCGTGTTGACGTATGGGTCGCTCAGCATGATCAGTGACAATGCGGTGCTTTACGGTTGGCGTTTGTTTTATCTTGGATGTAGACGCGAAACAGTCGCTAAACATGCGGAGGATACAGCGGATTTCCTCTTTCTGTGCACATGACAGCTTCGGATTGACATCGACTGCATCGGCTACCGTGGTGTCACTTTCAACGGCTGCAGAAATTGGGGCTATCGTCGTACACGCTTCATCGTCAATGGATTCGAAATGAGCGATAGTTGTTCGCTTGGCCAAATGTTGGTATAATCCACTAAAATTGGTGACCAACAACTCAGTCATGCCACGTTTAAATTGAATTATGCCGCGGGCAACACAGATTTGCTGAGACAAGAGCACCGAAAGGTTGGCTTCAGCGATGCCACTACTGTCATGGTCTATGTCGCCCTGTACTGTAACGAACATACTTGTGCGTGGCAGAAGTGTGACGGTGTCGTCGACAATGCGAAGCGCAGTCTTCTGCGGATTGGTATCTCTAGGCTTCGGGCCATAGTCGTCAGCAAACGTTACGAGGCAGTCTCGAAGATTTATAACAGCGCCATGTTCACGAAGGAAATCCATGCCAAGGATAACTTTCCGGGAGCATTCGGCAAGCACAATGAAAGAAGCAACGAACGTCGACTCACAGATTTGCAGCCTTGCGGTGCATCTCCCGATTGGTGTCAAGAGATGACCACCGGCTGTCTGAAGATTTAGTCCATGCCCCCAAGGAGTCGTGACTTTCCTGAGTTCAGCCACAAGTTCAGCGCTGATAACTGAGTAGTCGGCGCCGGTGTCGACCAGAGCAGTCACTGGATGGTTGTCGACACGAACAGCAATGTCAGCAGAAACGGGTTCGTCAGCGATGCGAGGTGTCGGCTTAAAGGAATCGTCGAAGGTCGGTGGAAAGGTCGGAGGAGGCTGTTTTGACGATAGCTTAACAGCGGTCCCACCCCCGGAGGCCGCTGAATCTAGTTTCCCCGGCGTGCACTTGGGGACCTAGCGGATCATCTCCCAACAACATCGGCGAAAGTGGAGTATTGATTCGCGGACGTAGAGCGTCGAGGAGACGGAGAGCGTGATTTGCGTCGCTGAAGATTCGGAGACGGTAGGCTTGCCAAGTATTCTGCGATGGCGCGGGGTCGCTCGCCGTCCCTGGGCCGACGAGCGTCTGGCCGAAATCTAGGTAGGCCCATCTGTCTGTACGAGCACTCCCGGTACGAGTGACCTGGCTCACCACAGTGGTAGCATAGTGGCCGATTGTCGGAAGCGCGCCACACGCTAGATTTCCGCAAATTGGGTCGCGGATTCTCATAGTGTGGTGGGCCCGAGAAGTACTGCGGCATCTGCAGGCAAGTCGGTCGTTTGTTTTCATAGCGTGGCCCGCCTGAAAAGTGCTGTGGCGTCTGCAGGCTAGTCGGTCGGGGGAAATAGCTGGCTGCCAGTGCAGGAGTACGTACAGCTTCCGCATACGTTAGCAGAGGAGCTTCGGTTGGAGGTGGCGCTAATGGTCGTACCAGCTGCCGCACCTCTTCACGGACGACGTCTGTCAGAGCAGCCACTTGAGGCTGTGAAGGCACTGCGTGAAGCTTTTGCAGCTCGTCACGTACAATGCTACGGACTAGCTCAGCAAGGTCTCTCACGCTCGTGACATCGGGTGTTAACAAGGGTGCTGACAGACATGCAAGGTTGTCGGACCGCTAATACTGCGAAGACCGCTGTCTCAGCATTCGCTCCATTGTCGTCGCTTCACGGAGGAATTCTGCCACGGTAGCTGGTGGGTTTCGTACAAGTCCCGCAAACAGCTGCTCCTTGACACCCCGCATAAGAATGCGCACCTTTTTGTCTTCCGTCATTGCAGAATCCGCTCGACGGAACAGACGAGACATCTCCTCAACGAACATGGCCACACTTTCATGGGGTCGTTGATTGCGAGAATTGAGGAGACGTTCGGCTTGTTCTTTCCGGTCAGCGCTACCATACGTGTTCCGCAGCTGAGTGCAAAACACCGGCCAGGTTGTCAGGGCGGCCTCGTGATTCTCGAACCAAATACGCGCCGAATCCTCCAGGTAGAAATAGACATACCGAAGTTTCCGGTGCTCGTCCCACTCGTTGGCGACGGCGACTTGATCGTATTGGTCCAGCCAGTCTTCAACGTCTTCGTAGGGCTCCCCATGGAAGGGCTTTGGCGTTCGAGAGGCCGGTAGCCATGGTGCTGGCGGAGTCGCGGTCTGTTCAGTCTGGCTTGCAGTTGTCGCATATGCCATGGTTCTGGAGCGTTCCGGAAGAGGGCTGAACTGGGGTGGTAGGCCTAGTTGCCGCCGACTGCGTCGAAGGTTGGCTGTTTCTACAAAGGCGTCGATGTTGGGACCGAGATCTTCCTCGTGGTAACAGTGCATAGACTATTACCCCGCACCTCCACCAGTGTCACGTTACAACGTAACTGTAACCTGCTGCTGATGGCACACAAGGACGTCAAACAGATTCGAACAACGGCAGTACCACTATTGTTTTTCTCTGCACGCGCATCTTTGTCCTCTTCTGAAGAGCGGCACATACAAGCATGCCAGCATCTGTGGAAATAATAGTTTCAGATCTTGTACTAGTGGCAATATATATGCCCATATATCGCCTTTCATGCCGGTTTTCATTATTGTATCTTATTACATGCACCTGTATATAAACAGCAGTCGTGCCATAAACTGTATTCTGATGAAGGTCGGACCCGCTGCCGAAACGTCAATAAAATCACTTTGTACGTGCGTCTTCTTCCCTACGGATAATCTTACCCGGACCCAGCATCACTTTTGTTTTTGGTATATATATTTATATATGTATATTTATATATATTGTTTGGATTGGTAGATGCTTGGCCAGATAGTTGTTCCTCCTTTGTTGGCCTGGGTCAAGCTCCTAAAGTTGGGCTTTGTGATAACATGAAACGTCATGCTTGCAGCACGGCCTTGAGATGCCATGCTTAGTTTACTTGGCTCGGCTGCCTAGCTAGACCCCACGAGGTAAGTTGTAACTGCAGTTACCAATGGCTGACGTTGCTATCCTTTAGTTTTTTGCCTTTTTTATTGACACGTGATTGGCTGTATTTCCACAGTTTGCACTCAGCCCGTGAAGCATACAGAAAGCCTTTTCTGTCCCCCCTTTGTTGCAGACAACGGTGGCTACCTATGACAGGCTGTTGGATCGCTTTGACAGCGGTAGAATTGTGGAATCGTTGCTTGTGGGCAACAACAAGTTTCCCGAGCTCTCCGCAGCTTTCGACCCCGGCAGCGCCGAGTACATTTGCTGCACCGAGTGCGCGTCGCGAAGCCTCCTGGAGTTCTCGTCCGTCGCCACCGGCGCTCCGGTGCCCTGCGGTCGGTGCAAGGATGTGCGGGCCATGCGAAAAAGTTACGCTGTTCTGCATGCACGCGTCATCTCGTAGTTTTTCTGGCCCGCTGTCTTGGACTCTGTGAATGTAGCCGAGACCGTGGAACTCCCTGCGGAGCCTGCGAGGAATCGTGCCAATATCTATCGCAGGAAGGCAAAACTGAAAAAACCCTAGGTGAAGGAGAAGTGGATGCAGCGCAAACAAGCGGCTGCTGAGGCGGCGGCGGCGGCTGGTGCGACAGCACAGCAAGTCAATGCTCCAGGAGAGGACGGCAGCGCTGGACCCTCTCGCACTTGAGCGTACCTGCTGCTTGTTTCAAACACAGAAACATTATGTTGAGTTTGTTCGTGGCTGTGGCATGAAAAGAGACCGGATATTAGGCAAATGGATATTTCGTTTTTGCGTGCCTATCGTGCCATTTTGACATATGAGCACGAATCTGAGAGCTTTTGTAGTGTTTTGGTGCCCATAAAGGCCTAGTTTTTTAATTTTTGCGCCCACAATTTTAGATAAGTGCCTAGAAATGCCTATTTGTAAAATTGGTGCCTTTATGAACGCTGTTTACTTTTCATATTTAGCTTTTGGGTACAACTGGAGACAGTTATTTATGTTCCCAGGCCAAAATTGAGCTTTCGTAACACTGTGGGGTGCAACCAATACTCCCATCTCAAAAGTTCTTTTCAGCACTGTCATAGCTAAAAGGCTTCTTAGCCTATGGAAATGCCGTTTAGCCTCTGCACATGTATTCATTCGCGCCGCGTCGTCTGCTCGATATCTCGGCGCTTACTCGCATGCGTATGGAACAGGAGTAGCTTCTGTGCAGCCGCAGGACAATGAATAACAAATGCGAAAACGCGGAGTGTGATAAGAGAAAGAAGAGTGTAGATAAAAAAAGTCCACGTGGTTTTTGTTTTGCTTGTCATTTACTTAGCGGCGCTTCACTAGGTCGCATAAGAATTTTTACGTACACTTGAAGTTGTTGCATGTCCGATGAAAAGCTTTGCAGCACTATAATCTATATAATATCTTGATTGGTTCACTACAAGCCTCGAAAGCAAGATGTGAGGAGGTGAGCTTAAAACTTTTGCCTCTCGTACGCTGTGGATTTCGCTAGCCAAATGGCTCCCCTGCCCGCTTCGGTATCGTAGCATCTCTGAGCCAGAAGGCCACACGACGCAGACATATCAACACGTCATGCGCAGGCAAGCACAGATCGTGCACGCAATCTATGTGTTCATTTCGACATTCTCTGTATTGCACTGCATGTTTCTATTGGATGGAACTATCTATGCGCGCACGTTTGGAGAGGCTGCCAGGATCGTGTACCCTCACGACGATACACAGCGTCGCACCACTAGAACTGCTATAAAGGATGATGCACCAAAAACATGCCAAGCATTGTGAATGCTGGCACCGGCACTGTGCGAGAATGGTGAGAACTCCAACGCAAAGGAACTTGCTCGATACGAAGTTACTAATAATAGTGTGCGTTGACTCCGTTTGTATGCTTTAAAGTATTTCTGCCAACATTCATACTTCTAGGCAGGCGGCAGTGTATACACAAATTACTCACGTCGCCTTGAATAATTTTCGGTGTCACGTACTACTTAGACGTGCTTGTATGCAACACCTCCCCCATGTTGGGGCTGCGCCCGTGAGATGATGGTCAAGCAGCGTTGAATCTGACATATCACCTTTTTCGGGGCGTGTAGCATTTGCAAATCTTGGCGCATGAGACTGGGAGCGCCCATTGCATGCATTCCTCTTGCCTGCTCGAAGCTCTCAAACCTGGTTGAGGGCCCTTTAAGGTGTTCACAGACAGAAGAGAAATTGACTCTGTACAATTAAACCATGTTATTACGAGACAAAATGGCCTTTCTGTCATATTGGCGCTCTGGCTATTTGCTCCTGTGTTGCCCTTCTCAGCCATGCCGAAAAGAAAGACCCAAGAGCGTGTTTATTCGATAGTTGATACTCAACTTGCCATGCTAGACTAGAAAAAGGGAGACCATATTTTTCGAACTCTGTGGGAAAAAATTGCACGGCTATGCTAAGCTATTGGCACCATTGTACCGTCACAAACTAAAATATTTATGTTTGCTTTTTTGTTGTAGACACAGGTTCCGCACCTATTTCTTCAAAAATGTGAATTGTGTCGAAATTCATTGCGCCTATAATTATTATTACAGAGACCTAAAATAATTACCCGCCTATTCATGGCGCCTGAAATCTAGTTCTTTAGTGCCTATGATTCCGGCATCTAGTAATGAGACAGTCATAGTTACTGGTTGAATGTGATATTGTTTGAAGCCCGCGAAGCTTTTTCTATGATAGTTTAGTGTAATTACAGTTGATTCATACATTTGTTCATCACTCTTCATGCATTGTTCCTCCAAATAAATTAATATTCTTGGTGTTACAGTGTGACTTGAGCGTTATTCTCTCTGCGCAGTGTTTTCAAGCCTGCCAATCGCCAATAGCAGCACTTCCCGCTGCCAGGAGTGTTTAGTGTGTCGAATGGTTACGCCCCGTACAAGGGCTGAGAAGGCTGGAAATTCGGGACATAAAAGAGCGCCTTATGTCTTTTGTTGATGCAATATGTCAAGTATCACGTGCGGCAGATCGTAGATGCTAAAGTTGAAATTTGTAAAGAAGGCATCGCAAAAGGAGTGCAATAATGACAAGAGGGAAGAAATATTTAGGATGTGAAACTTTCATTGGATCGGGCGTCCGCAGGTGTCCAAATAATGTCGCATAGAATATATAAGTAACATGATCAGACGGAGACATTCCCGTTGACGGCGCAAAGTTGCAACCACGACACATGCAAGTTTTTGTTAAATTCTGCCAGTATTCTTTCATTTCTTATGAGTAAAATTCTTCTGTTTTCTTAGATGCTCAAGATCAAAATAATACAGAAGTTTCAAATAAATTGAACTGAAATTGCATTCTTGGGTCTCAGGAGGGTCAGGCACCCCACAAAGTCGCCGCTTGATGAGGCATAACCGTGGAAAATTATCTACACTCACAACTTGTAAAGCATCTTGCACAGAAGTTTATTATATTCAAAAATTAGTTCTTAAGATATGTCGCTAGCAGAGTATCGAATTCAAGACTATTTTTCATTCACTTCGTTATAACCAATATTTCGTTATATCGAGGTTTCAGTGTATACACGTTGGGATCTGTATCCTAATTTGAGCCATGTATATTGCGGATCAGTAATGATATGTGTTTTAAATGCTGCTGCTGCCTCAGAAATTATTCATTCCCGAGATATCGGAAACACATTATTTCAAATGGCGGAGAATAGGGGGAAATTTTGAGCAACTTTTTGCGCCTCCTTACCCACGTAAACTTCCTTCTCTGTCCCAGCCCTTGTGGGACTAAATGTCTTCACTGCAGTTTGAGGCACCTGTAATAGACCAGGAGGAGGAGATGACAGAAAGGAGCAAGTTGTTCAGTAGCAAGAGGGTGATGTGTATGCGCTGAGGGCATTTACAAGTTGCAAACTAAGTCACTGAGGCATCGGTGGGATGCAAAAGCATGCTCTTAGAGGATGTTTTCTTCTCAGGGGGGTTTTTCATCGCTCCCCCTTTCCGAGCTCCCTGACATGAAGAGTACTATGTGTTGTCTTCGCGGCGTCGTTCAAGCACAAGAAGCATCGTAAAAAGGAAAGATAGTTTACTTAAACACAACACAAGTGAAGTTGTGCGCGTGTGTTACTGCGCGTGTTGTTAACTAACCAAGTTTTTGTATATTGTCTGAGTTATTGAGTTGTTGAATAGGATGACCGAGCATTTTTATGTGAAGTCGGTCAAGACCTGTGGCACAACAGCCTTTGCGAGGGCGTTAAGCTTTTCAGGATGGCCGAATGTTGGCGAATTGCTTGCACGTCCACGAGATGTACGTAGCTTGTTATAACTAGTGAAAAGACTGGGTAAACGAAGAGAGTTGCTTAGTTAACCTGTGTTGCATGCGAGTATCTGTGTTTAAGTAAATAATCCTTCCTTTCTATGACGCTTGTATTCAACGACACCCGAAGACAACATACGCTGTGGTTCTCGAATGTGCATTCTGTGCAGAACATCCCTGAATTGCTTAGGCTCTCATCTATTGCCAACAGACTGTTGGCCATCCTGTCTTGCAGCTATTTCAAAGAGGCCCACTCCTTTTCCTTTGAGGCTTTTAAAATTAGGATCATGGGGCACTTGCTCCCTCCAGTAATATGAAAACTCTCCACTTATGCAGTGCATTTTCTCATTTTCCATGTTCTCGTTGAATTACCTTTATGATCGAATCCTTGTAAGATGACAATGCAAATTGCATGCCTCTGTGGCAAATATAAAGCAGTATAATGAGTTAACAAGTATGTTGGAAGGATGGGGTACAACAAGGTAAGTGCATGCATCAGATTACGTACGAATGTCTCTTAAATTGCAACTAAGACTCCGAAGCTTTGCAACAAGCTATGAGGTTGCTTAACACACTTCAAAACCTCAACCGAATGCATTAAAACAAGCACTTTTATTGATGTATTTTTTTTCTCTCCGATCTTTTAAATTGCGTGTTGTAGCTGCGGATCTATATTCACGACCTCGCACCCTGCTCCCCAACACTGATGGTGTGCTTTGGTGGTGTTGAAACTGCCAGTGGTGTTTAAAACTGCAATGTAAATCTTGACAAACTGAAACATCTCTCCGAACACCAGCAGTTCGGTGAATTTTACATTATTTTAGCACTGTAAAGCGTGCACTATTGAAAAGTAAAAGGTTGCTTTGTGGCATGTACTCGTCAACTACGAGGCATTCTTGCTAAATCTTCATATGTTCACCCAACGGAAATGTGAGTGGTGGTGGTAGTGGTTAGAGGAGGAAGAAGGCACCTAATTTCTGCAGCTCGATACGGAGCACGACGCAGTGCCTGCGGGGAATGGAGGAAAAGCGGATAGAACTGATGACTCGAGAATAGATTAAGCGAATCGATAAATGTTCTGACTGAGCTTATAAATGTTTGCAGACATTCCTATCAAAGTATTGCAGGCATGTGCAGAATTGCAGTGCACAAAAATTTGGACAGCTGCCCGCTGTTGGTGCAATGACTGAGGTACGTAAGAGTGGCCTTCTCTTCTCCGATACTCGCATTAATCCTCCTCACTCCCCTTGTCCACTGTATACATGCTACGCCATGATACCATTTCCCCCTACTCGACGTCAGTTACATTGCACACACCAATGTCATAGAGTTTCATACAATAGTATTATTGTATGAAACACTACGCCACATTGCTATCACACCTGAGAAAAAATTGGCCTCGTATCTGCATCGCATTTTCAGCCCAGCGTAGGAAACGCTAGGGTCTTTAGGATTGCATATTTATGCACTTTCTAGTAAAGGAACACACAACCTTGTAGTTACTTATTGATGTTGCGCGTCAGATATGCGTAACATTTGCTTTTTGATCGAGAATGCTCCCCGTTCAAGATGTCTGGGCGTTGCCGGGTGGCTGAATAGTGTGACAGACTAACGCCTCCTCTAGAAGATGCCTGCCGCATGAGAAGAAAAACGGCTGCGGCATTCTTTCCCTCCTTTATTTTAGAATGTTCTCGGTCGCTAGCGTCACTTTTGGCGGACGATGCAACAACGCAACACTTTGCATAGCCTCCGAAATAGCGGTGTACAGTTGCAGGTCTCGAACAACTCTCGACTGACGCGCCCCTATGGGCCGCAGACGAAAAACACTTAGCTGGTACTAGAGGTGTGCGCCGAGGTGATTTCGACCGGCGGCGGCGTGGGGGTCGTTCAGAGTCGGCGGCGGCGCGCGGCCACTTTTCATCGGCGGCGGCGGCGGCGGCGGCGGTGTGGAAACCGAAACTAAAATTCAAAAGGTTCTTCTGCCAGAGGTTACTGAATTAGTTGAAATTCAGGAATTTTCATCCAAATAGCAGTAATGACACTACACAGATGTGTCGACATCACGATGAATGCAACGCGTTTTGTAAAATAGTTTTTTATTTCGCTTTCATAATAAAAAACGCGTATTTCAATCTATGTCCATGTTCTACCATGAATGTGCAGCACCTTGCTTGTTTATTTTTTAAATTTAAGATGCAGCAGTTTGTTTCTGTTGTTGGCTACGTCATACTTCATGAAACCTTCTTTCATTGAGCAAGCGTCGACGCACGTCACTCAGTTCGCTTTTTCCGAATTGGATCTCACTTTTACATTGCACGCTGCACAAAAAAAGAAGCACCTCTGCTACGATTTTTTTTTTATTGCGATTGCAGGAAACCGCTCTTTTATGTATCTGTCATGCCTTTAATGTTACTTTCCTTCAAACGAATCGAAATACCTACTTTTCACAATATGAGAATGTTTTATGTAGCGGTATAAGATGCGGAAGAAAACAAATCTGCGCATTTAGTCAACTAGACCTCACTGTTGTGTTCAATGAATGAAGTGTAGACATAAGCGTGGTCCAAAAGGGGCACTTGACCCCTTCAAGCCGCACCAGCACTTGCTATCTACTCTAGCGACAGCAACACGACCCCCTCCCTCAGCCATGATGCAAGTTGAAAGAAGGGTTTCCTTACCCCCAAGACAATAACCTGTCGATGGCGATATGTGAAGGTGAGAGCAAATGCAATATTTTCTCAGATGCACAGTTCATACTGGTCACGAGCTGGACGCCCGTTAACCACGCCTGCAGAGAACGTTGACTTCCCGACCACTTTGTGCTTGTGAGACGTCCCCCGCTACGCCACCGATCGCCACAGAGAGGAAAGAGCACTCAACCCTTTTTCTATCCGGTTCCCTCTTGGAAACGTGTCTCAAACACTTTCCACATGCAGGGATTCGTGCTGGGGCCGGTAAGTAAGAGACGCTACGCCCTGTTCCTGTTTACTGATTCATTTAATTTAATACTAACTGCAAACATCGTATACCCGCGTACATCAACCTCTACACAAAATTATAACACAAGATTTACACACTCGCAACGTGCGACGCAGGATACATAAGGGAAATAACTTTCACAATACAATGGTGCGACGACACAAATGATAAAGTCATTAATTAATAAAACCGCGCAATGTCTCAAAATGCCGCATCCCTTCCCGCAAAGCTCGTTTAAGTAAAGGAGGTGAAGTTCGTCTTACGAATGGTCCATGTGGTCAGTCTTCACCGTCTTCGTCGTCTTCTTTGTCTCTCTCGGCAATTTCCATCTTAATCTTCTTTCATAACGTCCTGAGATCACTCGTTTCCTCGTTTCCCATCTCTAACTTTCATTCCTCGTCGTACCGTACTTGTCCCAGTCATCATCTCATCGCCTCTCATCGCTATCTCTTCGCACCGTTATCTTCCTTTTCCATCCCGTCTCTCTATCATCTCAACATCAACGCTCCGTCTCTCTGACCTTCACATCGTATCTCGGCCCCTTTTGTATCGTCTCGTAGTCCCTTTTTGTAGGACTCGACTCCGCCCTACCGGGCTACCAAACCAATAGCCACTATCCACGCGGCATATTTCTCTCTCAGTCGGTGTGTGTCATCTTCAAAGGCCGCTCCCGCGGCCCACACCAGTAGAAAACCCTCTCTCAAACAAAGCCGAGCAGGTAAAATGTATAAACTCAAGCTTCAGGGAGAGTGATGGGCGAGCCGTCCGAAGACACTTTAATTACGGGCGAACAATGGTCCCGATGCTTCCGGTACTTGGTGAGCCGATGTCCAGACCAAGTCTCAACGTTTCCATGCAGCTCGGTGTCTCCAGCGAAATTCTCCGTAGCCGCCGCTTCTTTGTCATTCACCGCCGCGGGCGGCCATCCGCGCAGAACGCAGTAATGAGCCATGGGGCGACGGAGGCTGACCGAAAGTCATACTGGACCCGGCAAGAGTGCTGCGGCCGCGTCGCATTCCCCGAACCAACAAACGGTGCTCTGCTGCTTCCCCATGCCACAAATCTGAAGGGTGTGCGCCGATTATCTCCACCGTACACTGTCACACGGTCTGTAGACGACAAGCCGCCGCCCGGTTCTCGTGTTTGCGCGGGGGAGCCCGCGATAATAGTAGAAATAATCCTTCTGGTACTTCACTCCGGAATGCCCATTCGTTACACCGAAGGTTTTCTTTTTCTTTTTTTTTGTGGGTTTGAGAAACAAGCGAAAACATCCCGAAAGGTCCGCGGTTCAGTCCGTGTTTGCGGGGACGTCACACTTGGTCAGAAGAGGAAGACACCCCATGCAAGTGCGCTCCCTTAAAATTTTTCTTGCAAAACGTCAGAATAAGTATGCTAGATAAGTGTGTATAAAACATTCAACTTTTCAATGCTTTTTTTGTAGCGTGTACACGTTCTCAATACCTATCAGATGTGTGAGACAATTGAAATCGCAACTGCCACTCTCGACTGGTTCCGGAAAAGACTCAATAGAAGAATGCAATAACGAGTGCTTGGGAACCTATGTTCGTTTGTCAATTTGATTTCTAGGCATGATTTTAATTTTTATATAAACAAAAATAAAACCTGCAAAATATTAAAACAAACTGGCTGCTATTGCAAGATGTGTGTGCCTTTTCGTGATTTTTCTAGACTTACGCGTCTGCAAGCCACATCTGGGCCCGGATTCACAAAACTCACTTACGAAAACATTTTTGTGCAAGAGAAATTTTGTTGCGTAAGTCGATTCACGAAACGAAAAAACGTCGTAAGAGGCCATCGTTGTCACACCGGCCGCTGCAAATAAAGCGCGCTGTGACTGCCCGGGAACATGTCAGCGATGGTGATGCAGTTGCTATATTTGCTTACGTCACCGAAAAGTGCTCGTAAGTGGATTCACGAAGCGAAATTGTGCGTAAAAACAGCATGGCTGAGAGAAAATCCTAAGAGTGGTCCGGACCACTCTTACGAACAATGTGGCTACTTAAAACCTGCTGCCGCGGCGGTATACTTTGGTGCCCTGGCTGGTTTTGAGTTAATTCATGCCCATTAAGGGCTGCCTGATGACTGCTGGTGCATTTTTATTTCTTTCGGCGCTTTGAGCTTCGCGTGTTGTTTCCCTTGTACGCAGTGGATGGTGTTGACAACCACCATCGTCCAATAAGTTTGAAGTCGCAGTAATTGAAGAATTCTATTGGGCGTCAATGGCATAAAACTACGCATGTAAAGATTTGTGGTTGGATGAAAACCAATGTGATACGTGAATGGCCAGTGCATTCGAACGCGGCATGGCATAGGATCAACCTTATTTGTTATGTTGTTGTGTTGCGCCCCATCTCATCCAATTAAAAGTGCGACTCGAGATCTTTGCCTCATTGGTGGAAATTACCACCAAAGAGGTTAATGGGAGCACATTCTTTGCAGGCTATTGGAAATAAAAATGAGAGGAAGTTTTCAGTGAGTGGTTCATAAAGTTTGTGCTCTAGTGTACTTTCATTGGCTCTAACTGTCCATTGGTTGCGATCTCTGAAATACAGCTGTCGATACACTTTGGGACGATCTGGAACAAAGCGTACTTTGTATATCAAAGCGTACTAGGGGTGCGCGTGCTTACGCATGGAACTACAAAAAATCATGCATCTTCACCTTCACTGTTCATACACCGATATGGACCCTGATAATGTGGCAAGCAATCGGAATGAAATGACCCTGGTAACTTTGTATGACACCGAAAATATGCAAACCCTCACGATTCTGGAGAAAACCTTGGCTGAATTCATCCCTGCGTCAATTACCAGCCATTTAACTTGGCGCACGAACATCATTCAAAGGTAGAGCGAGCCACTGACATGTATTTTGTGCGACGCAGCAACCACTTGATCTGAGAATAATAGCGTTGCGAAGGCGAATCCCCTGTCGCATGCTCTGATCGAAGCAGACGACAAACGCGAGCAGACGACGGCTTGGCCGACAGGCACAGCTTGTGATTGGTTGTGAAGCAATACCCCCTACATCAGCTCACTCCGTGACGTTGCCAAAACATTTCTTTCATCTGGCGCGCTTGTCCTGTTCGTCATATCACCCCCCTCGCACATAAGAGAAAATTTTTTCACGCCGTGAAAATAGTGTAAGTACTTTCTAAGAGCTCTCTTATGTGCTGCGCAGTTGTCGAAAATAACATGGCGTCGTAAACAGCATATCGGTCGGTGCGACTTTCAGCAAACGCTTCTCGCACGATTACTTCAGCGTTTGACCGGATGTGTTGTAATTACAGCAGCTCTTTCGGTGCGTGTAAGCAGTGCGGAAAGCTGCGGCAGTGCAATGGTGTACGGTGAAGCGCAGCGAAGCCTGTGCTTCGGTGTGGCTATCAAGTGGGGATCGGCGTCGATGTATCGATGGCAACAAGCACTCGAGAAGCCTTCAATGTGTGTTTGTGTGCCGGTAACAGTTTGTTTGCTTGACTTTCCAGTCTCTCAGTTCGGTGCTGTGTGCCGTTTCGGATTGACAGCGTTTTGACACGTTACTTGAGGAACCCCAAGTACGTACGGAAACGTATGAACTACGCGCTCGGTTCTTGCTTCGCCACTAATTAGCCCATACGCTTCTATTTACTTGAGAGCAATGTACTGTTCGGGAGTGAAACGTTGTTTGTTGTGAACAGTGGTGCTGTGTTGACGTTCCAAGACTTGTGAACAAGCTGTGCTCGTGTGACCGAAAATTGAAAGACAGCGTTGATAACTGTTTTGCCCTGCGAAGTTGTGGTGGGGCAGCTTGGCGCTTTTGTTTGTTAAGTCGTCACTTCTCCTTTTTGTGATAACTGTAGTCTTAGCGCTGTGATGTGATCAACCAAAACTGCGAGATGCTACATTCTGTTGTGGATCGTGTTACTTTGGAAGCGCGCCTAGACTGTTCTTCGGTAGCAACTTGAGAGTTCTATGTGGCAGCGAGAGCCCGTGAACGTCAAGCTTCCCTCCGGCCCCCAGACCTTGCGCTGTGATGGGATCAACCAAAGCTGCGAGATGCTACATTCTGTTGTGGATCGTGTTACTTTGGAAGCGCGCCTAGACTGTTCTTCAGTAACAAATTGAGAGTTCTATGTGGCAGCGAGAGCCCGCGAACGTCAAGCTTCCCTCCGGTCCCCAGAAAGAGCAAAGATTTCACCGGTGCGTTGCTTTGGATGTAGTTGTAGGTCAATATCGCCTAACTACAGGTTTCCGAGTTCGTCTGGGCATCGTTTTGCACGGCACTAGAGCCTTGGCAACACCCGGTCATGGCCAGTTCTTATACTTTATCAATGGACGTGCACGCCTGGCCAGCCCTTCGCTGCTGTCATCGGCAGCTTCCAGTCTGCAGATGCCCTTTGCCTGTTGGCCGTACTTGGTTCCTCATGACACCGACGGCTACTAAATGCTGCCATCGGTGAGTTTACCTTGCAGAACTAAATTTCACCGGTACTATAATTCACGCAGTTCTATAACGTGTGCAAGTTTTTAAGCCCATCAGATGTAATGTTTCTCTATGGTAAGTTGAAGCATGAAAAATTTACTACTACTGTTATATACATACATATATTATGAAGCAACTACATAAAAAGTTTTTTTGTGATTTGATACAAGTGAGCTCTTGTTTGATTATGAGCTTGGGCCTGTCGATTGACCACGTTTGACAGTTGGAAATTTAATGTGAATATATTTTTCAGAAGCCAGGTTGCACTTAAAAAATTTATGTTATTTCGGAAAATTAGTTCTATAGACGATTACCACTGTGGTAGTACTATACTTCTGTAGGACATATATATTGCGGTACGTAAATTTCACCTGAGGCTTCAGTTTATTTCAAAGTGATTATAGCAGATTTTGGTCACTTTAACGAAGTGATAGCTTCCTCAATTAAGTATTAGAAGTGAGTGCTTTTAATGATTGTTTTTAAATATCTCGTTTTTGGCTCTTCACAGATCGCAGAGATTGGTTTGTTAAGGTCCTGTGATGCATCGGTTGCACATTCTGGCACATCAATCCTCATCATTACTTGGAGAACCTGTACGAAAATAGGAAGGACACGTTCTCCCTAACTGTGCAAGCCTATGTCACTGCTGGGACTGTTATCATTCAGCGGATGTGGCATGGAAGCATGCATGGCAGCCTTATCTGGAAGGACTGCGATCTGCTTAGGAGCTTCGAGGGCACAAAACTGCCTAACGGCTGGCTCCAAGGTACGTTTTTCATTAAACATACGATTAAGTGAACACCACTTACTGTGTACAAGTTGAAAACCCAAGCATGGTTGCTTGCAGTGGATACCTGTATTATTCCCACACATAATTCTTATGCAACATTTATAGAACTAAAATGCGAGATAATTGAGAATGTTGAAAGTTGAAAGCCTGCAACATATGAATGAAGCTCCAATCATCTGAGGCTCAAAAGCTCCTGCTTTTGAACGAGCACAAATACTTTGATTCCTTGTTGAGCTCTCGAGCTTGTGACTCCCTCTGTGGATCAAGTGCGCTGGAAGGAAATAGCAAAGGGGTGAAAATTGCCTGGCTGTTCACAACTTGCAAGGAGAAAAACCTATTGAAGAAGCCTCAGATGACATAGGGCCAGTAACTGCATCTTTTACCTAATGTAGCTTTTTCTCTTTCAGCGCTGTGGCTTGTGTTTCAGCCGAACATGTTCACCACGATTGCATAGTGATATATATTTTTCTACAAATTGTACCTGACCTAAGTATGCATTGTTGATCTCTAAAGATGACGTTCACTGTGTTTCAAAGCCATGGCTTCTCATTTCTCTGTCTGTGGCTAGCTTATTTCAGCAGCAGAGCGATGCAGCTAGCACACATGCAAACCAAGTCATGGAGCACTCTTTTGGTGTTCTGTGCAGGACGCAGCATATCCATCCGGCAAGACACTGGTATCGAAAATCGTACCAGTGTCTTGCCACTGGGTATCAACACTGGTATTGACACTGGTATCGACACTGGTATCGACGAGTGTTGGTGGCACCTGTAGGAGCCCGTTGTGTTTGTTGCGTATGATTATTTTCCCTGATGAAGTGCATTTTTGAAATGTTTTCTTCATTTAGACTAATAGATATCAGCAAAAAGCACACTCATAATCCGCAAGTTCTTTGTGTCTTCTAGACTGCCCATTTGCTCCTATATGCGGTATGGTGAGCGGGTTATGTATGACAGCCTTAAAGTTATGAACATTGGCTGTTGTGTTGTAATGCAGTCTAACTTGTGTTTCTTAGTGAACTTATTTGTGGTCTACTTCTCGCACCTAGTGTAAAGTTGAAATAGAAGAAACTCTATTGGCTTTTTATGCCTGTCAAAAGTTTCATGCCTTCATCATAACATTGTAGTTTTGCGCATGTATCATAATAAATATATTTTCAGTCTTCACTGTTTGTGTGTGTGTGTGTTGAGGCTTGTCATTGGCTTCTGAAAATACAATATCTGTAAATATGCGCATATAATTGACAACTATACACTCTTGCATGTAGCATGGTTGTAACAATGATCTGTATTTTTCTAAGTTCCAGCAGTAACAAGGGGTTCGGTGGTCCACGGTCATGTTCAGTGTATCAAGAACAGAGCCCAGAAGACCAACAAGTATAAAGGGACTGCCAGTGACTGTTCTCTTGCTAAAAGTTTACAACAGCAGAAAGAGCACACTGTGATGTCAGGAGCAGCTGCTGCTTAACTTCTTAGCAGTGCATTATTCAGCAGTTCATTTGCTTGTATTCGAAATTATTTAAAATTTGCATGGAAGATACCAAACTATGACACTAATTTAAAGGCCGCTGTAGTGTTAGTGGGCAAATATTTTTGAGCTGAAGTTTTTAACATGTGTGTTAAGTGCCTGCGTGCCTCTAAATTTACATGCCAGAAATCACAGCATCCATGGTCGCCTATGATAACTGTGTTTGCATTCTTTGTAGTACAAGAAGTAAAGCCATGGATGCAGTAATCATGTACTTAGTCGATGTAATCCTTCAGCGTTAACTCATTTGTATAGAACCAATGATGTCATGAGTGTATAAGCTCTGGGAAGTCAATCTATGTGGATTATTTTATTGGAAGGAAAAGGATCATCACTACCCCTAGTATATCTTAACAGTAGATTTTAGTGCTTGGGTATTATCCCACTGCCTGTCCGTCCTTCAACAGTCTACTTATCTACTGTGTAAGTGTAACTTTTTATATGTATACTTTGCTCGGATAGGTTTGTTCATAATGTAATGCAAGTGACTTATCATCTATACAGCTCTACTCAGACAAGAAATAAAAGCATTTATTTTTATCTGTAGCTATAGCATGCAGTCACTTGTGTCTTTCTAGGAGCCTGTACAATTGTTTAGCCCTAGAAAAGTGCTGGTATACTCTATTATTGAATCTGGCATCTTAAAATAGATTGTTAGTGGAAGTAATAATGTGTTTACAACCAATATTACTATCCTCAGATGAACTGTGAAAACTCTGTGGAAATTTATTTACATTTTTTGAACTTTGTGAAGGCAAATGTTATGTTCTTTTATTGTGGTCCCCGTTTAATGGAAATGACACATAATTACTTTGCAGTGGCATAGTATTAGTTGTTATTTTACACATATGTGCTGAGCAACATCGCAGTTGAGGCCAGCAGCAAGACATACATGCAGTGCACTGGAGCATCAGCTCACATAGTGTACAGTCTTTGCCCACCAGTGAACTCAATATTTTTCAAGCAGACTAATAGACAGCTGTATGGAAACTGTGTTGATGTGCAAACTTTGATGTCTTCCTGAGGAGTGTTTTTTATCATTTTTGTCCAAGTGAAGTAGCTACCCAAGGCCACAACTGGTAGGATTGTGGTGGTTTCCTCTCTCCAAAAGCACTCCTACCAGCTGCCTCAATGTTAGCATGGGGTGAATTCACGAACTGGAAAAATAATTGGTCTTTGTTTTCTTGGCCGAAAGAGTCACTTCCACCATTGAGCCACCACGACGCGCCAGAATGAGAAACTTTTAGCTAAATAAAGTTGATTCTACTTTTGAGAAGTGTTTTGGGGAAACGAAATGGCACCTATAGCTGTCAATATAAACACTGTTTGCACCAAGGAGCTTTGTAGCTTATAATTGTATTATTCATGTATTGTCTAGAATTTACTCGCGCTGTGCCAACTTTCAGCCCAAGTGTCCTAACATGCTTTGTTACTGGGTTGTGAATGAGCCAAGCTATGTAATTAAACAGAGTTATGTTATTACAGTTATATTGCAGACATGTACAAAATATTGATGCACAGCCCTTTTCTTTAGCATGACATTTTCAAGGGCTTTATTCTTGTGTTTTTTATAAAAACTGCTTGTCACTGGGCAGCAGCGGAAAACTATGCATCAAGCTTTTGCGAGATGGTTCGAGAAACACCGTGTTCAGACATAACAGTGCCGGTGGATTTCTCTCGTAAGTTACTTTCTGTAGTATATTCAAAATGAGTGTATTAGAATTGTTGTTTTATAGCCATTCATTTTAATATTTACACCTTAGTGTATATATGTATGTATGGGTGTACATATGTATATGTGTGTGTGCGTATATGTATGTATGTATGTATGTATGTATGTATGTATGTATGTATGTATGTATGTATGTATGTATGTATGTATGTATGTATGTATGTATGTATGTATGTATGTATGTATGTATGTATGTATGTATGTATGTATGTATGTATGTATGTATGTATGTATGTATGTATGTATGTATGTATGTATGTATGCATGCATGTATGTATTATGTATGTATGTATGTATGTATGTACGTACGTACGTATGTATGTATGTATCTTTTAAATGAGAATCCGTTTATCATTGGTGAGTAAGTTTGGTAATGATTTGGCTGAATTTGTTTCTAGGTATTTCTCTTTTGAGCCATCATACATTTCAATTTGTTTTGTAATGCATAAAAATAAATGTAACCTCACACAGAATATGTGTGTTCGAAGAAGTTGTTTTATTTACCATCCTACAGTCAGGGGCAAGAAATTGGGTAAAATGGAACGAACCTGCGAAGATTAGTTTAGAGCATAGCTACTCTACATGGCATATCTCGTACGCATTGCGTTGGTTGAATATGTCGATTTCAACCTTTCAATTTTAATCAGAATAAGCAAGCTATCACCCGTGGTTGTATATGTGTGTGATATTTATGCATACTGTGATACCGGTTCGCAATTACAATTAAGGTCACAAACCTAGTCAAGCTGAATACACGAGTTTCGTCCATGCATCTTTCATCTGCACTGGAACTGTTGTTAATAAAAAATAAACTTCACTTTAGAAATTTATTCTAGTAACCAAAAGCAGGGTATCTCTTTATCACACAAATCAAATTTCCATTGTTTATTTCCATTCTTGACAATAGGGGACCCTCTCAGCAGAACTCGATTAACTGCTATAGTTCATTTTACCAATGACAGCGACATTACACTGAAGCGTGCAGCATGACAAATAGCGGGAGAAAAGACACAAACTAATCACTTTGTTTGCGTGAGCTCTAACTGTCCGTGCTCTTTGGTCTTGCTGCATGTGATTATGCCCACCAAATTAGCACGAAAGCGTGTCCCTACAAAGGCAGTCAACTTGACTGCAAGCAGTTAGCTCACTGCATGTGTAGATTTTCTTCAAAACACCGTGAAGACTGATTGCTGGTCGAATATCCAAACACGTGAAAAGTAATATACCAGGTATGATATTGGTATTTCAGCACTGGACACGTTTGCGATAAGAGAGAATGGAGGAGAAAATTATGAACCCTTAATTGTTTAATTTTCGAAGGAGCACAGTACAGGGCTTTTCGGTCAAAAGGGGAGTGAAAGAAGCAAGTGCGAAAGCCTACTTCTCAAAAAATCAGTACCCGCCACCGCGCATAATGTCAGGCCGGGCAACCTCTTTTAAAAAAAAGTGCTCAGTGATTCTGCGAATCGAACCAAGTACCTCCTAGATTGTAGTTTAGCGCTGTAACCGCTCGTCTACTGCAGCAGTGCTTGCATTCGCCCTATTGCTGATATATCGTCATTCCTTGGAATGAAGCCAAATGCAAAAATGTCCGGTGAAACTTTGTCAAAAATAGAAAAAAAATAGTTGGAATGCGTTTGCCTAAGGTTACTAGAAGATAGAAACCGCCATGTGGGACTGTATAACCGTGCGCTATTTATTCTTGTACATTACTGTCATGACGTTGGGATAGCCGGCTCTAACGTAGGCTACCTTCTCATAGTTTGTCAAATATAAATAAGAAAATAAAAATATATATTGGCCTGTGACAACGCTAATCAACTATTATGAGTTCACTGTCACTAGTGTCACTTTCACTAGATGAATGCTCAGTTTGCTTCCATTATCGTTATTTAGGAAAGTTTTGGCTCATTAACTCAACTGTCCTAATTAGCATTGATTCTCACATCTAAGGACAGTCACACTTCATCTCGCTTTCTGAGTGGCTGTCACTCCCATATAACGCGTACTCCACTTTTTTATGCTCTCCGAGCATCTGACGCTGCTTTGCGGAGACTTTCCCTGACGTCTGCTGGGCCAGAAAATTGTCTTTATTATCTATCAATTTCAAGCTTTTGCGAAGCTGAAACGAGAGTCTCTCTCTCTCTCTTTTCATTCTTTTCGCACGTGTTATAACGTCTCTCGACCTCAAGACTTGTATACACGTCACTTGCTTTATTTGCGCACTCAAACAACGCTGGACGAAATATTTGCACCGTGTTTTGTGAAAAGCATTAGCACTGAGACACCTCCCGACGAGTCTCCTTCATTTTACGTAGACATATATCTAAGCGTAAGCGTATGCACGTTCTCGCACTCCGGCTTTATAAAAATGCTGCGGTGCATGGAACCAGCGAAATTGCACTCACAATTTCATTTGATTACTGCTGTTATCTATTTCCGCACAATTCGTCTGCAGGTACCAAAGTCGCTCATGTGTCTTGTAATAAGAATATTGTAACAAAGGCTACCTTTGACTATAGGTACAAAACACCCTTACGTTCACCACTATACCGTGCTAGATTGCACCGAATTAGTTAAGTAGCAGCGCAGCTTCAATGAAATGTAAGGTAACTGGTCGCGTTAAATAGGGAAAGACATTGGAGGCACATTTTCAAACATTGCATGCATCGATTTATGTGTGGTTTCATTTATGTGGTGCACCTAGAGTGTTGTTTACTTGTACTTGGCGAGATAGTGCATGGATTGCTCGGTGGCTTAAGGCCATCGAGCAATTATTTTTTTTAGCTACAGTCATTGATTAAAGGCGAGTGCTTGGCTTTGCATAGCCCACCAAAACGTCCATTACAACGTACGCGGCATTCCGTAAGCGCTGTAGCAGACGCTCGCGCAACTGAAATTTACATGCAGCAAATCATTGGCTATCATCGTATACTCTGGATGCTAGACGCTTTGCGTGCTACCTTGATATTATCGGCACACACTTCTTTCTTTCCTTGTCGTTTCATCGGCTATCGTGTGTTCTCCTTGCCCTCTCAAGTGCCGAATAAGTTAAATTCATACCCGCGCTATAGTAATCCCTCCAGATAAGAGAATTTTTGGCTAAGAAAATGCGTAGCCAAAGAGAAAGCTTTGTGAATTCGGCCCCTGGTGTCACAAACTTGCAAGTGTCCCCCTCCTCCCCACGACATCTCCCAATACCCCCCCCTCCCCAATAAAAGGGCACCAATGTAGGCCTCCGTAGGTGTCCATGACTGCCTACTGGCGCGCGGCGGGCCATCTTGGTTGCTAGGACCCACAGTACCGACTTCGACAAGCTTTATTGAAGGTGCTGAAGGATCAAGAAAAGGCCGATTGTTGTAGATTTCTTGAGAGCTCAATGGTAGCTTCTTTGTGAATATTGTAGATTATCGAACCTCACTTTGTGTATAATGCTCCAATGAAAAAAATGGTTTCAATCTGGCTCACTGCAGAGTCAGAAGCCATCACATGGGCAGGCGTCATTAAGCCCCTATATAACATTGCTACGGTTCAGCACATTTGCACAAATAACTCTCGTTAATTGAACATTGAGTATAATCCTTGCTTGGGTTAGTATGTGTAGAACATAAATTTGAAATTTAAAAATTCTCATTGTGGGTTTCTGCAGCAAAGACACACTGATTAAAACTGATGATTCTGGAGCTACGGCAGAGGTAACATTCGTTATGTTTTTTTTTCGGTTACGGTAATGGTAATGCGTTACATTTTTTATGTATATATAGAACGTGGAACCATGAAACGATCCCTTTTTTATTAGAGTAACGAGTAACGTATTTAGTTACTTTTTACTGTAACGGATACGACCCTAAATATATTGACTTACAGAAGTTATGTCGGCCCACACCGCCAGTTGCGGTCTATAGGCTGGCTGTAAACATTACATAGATATATTCCTTTCATCCAGCACGTGATAGTGAAAGTTTGCTCGAACATTGATGTTCTCGACCTTTGAGGAATACACAACAGCTTCTTAATAATATGCATATCATCCAACCGAAACATGCACTTCGTTTCGCTAAAATTTACAGTCAACGTGAGTGCTGTCGCCACGCCGTATGTTTTAGGTAGAAACTTAGCCTACTCGAAATACCCAAAAACGTCGATTTACCTAGCAACGCGTGGCTATCCGCTTACGGTTCTGTATGAAAATAGCATCCACAGTGGAGCGTTTCGCATCTGCTGAAATTTTATCGCAATATTATTATACTGCCACTTCGCTTGTATTTTTATGTCACTGTCTTGCGCAAAGACACCGCCATTGTGGTTCAGTAGCAAAGGTAGTCGGCTGCTGACCCGCAGGTCGCGCGATTGAATCACGCCTGTGGCGGCTGCATTTTCGATAGAGGCGAAAATGCTGTAGGACCATGTGTTTAGATTTGGGTGCATGTTAAAGAACCCCAGGTTGTCTTAATTTCTGAAGTCCTCCTCTTCGGCATCTCTCATAATCATATGGTGGTTTTGAAACGTTAAACACTTCATATTAATCAATTGCCTTGCGCAAAACACGCTTGGCTGTCTGCGAAAATTCTACATTATTTTAGAATCTTCTGATAAGCTTGAGACACCTACAATATTGATGATGTTCGATGCCACGGGAGTATATGGCGACGCACCTTCGCGCAAACCATATTACCAATGACCAATGCTCTCATCACCGCTATCTGCGTAAAGCGTGAATATCTAGCACTTTGTACTTTTCTAGGCACATGTTCCCGAAATAAAAAGTGTCGTCTTGAGCAACCCAAGTACCATATTCTTTGCTGTCGCAACCACGTGGCAATAAGGTAAGTAAGATGAAAACGGTGAAATGATTGATACAAAACATTGAGATTGGGTGTAAATGCATGGCCAAGTTTTATTGAAGATGCGTATACCACAAGCTATTTTCTTCTATAGAACCAATATAATGTGTATTTTTCAAATTACTGCGAAATTTATTGTCAAGAAAGGAAGAACGCGAACATAGAAAGAGACAGTGGATACGAAAAGTGATATGTATCGACGTAAAGTTTGATCGCTCATTCCACGCCAAACGTCCAAGGTGTTTTGGCGGCTACCTCAGGTGTATTCAAAAAATGTCGGGCTGATTTACTTCATTGAAAGCAGTCTATTGGGAAAATGTTTTGCAGAGAAAAATATTTTTCGTCACCTATATGTGACGAAAATACCGGCTTTAGTGTGGGCCCTACATCGAGTCCTAAGATAAAAGCACATTTACTGAGCTAGTCTATGTAGGCTCTATTTATTTTGTCGACCCATGGTTCCGAATATTTAAAACCTCCTACTATGGCGTCCCTTGTTGTCGTATTGACGTTCCGGTTTGTAAAGCCTAAAACTTTATTTTTCGAATAATAAAACTGTTCATATCTCTCCCTCCCCGGAACTCATTCTAGGTCCTTTGATAAACACCAGTCATATATATTTAAAGAATACTTTGATATCAACTATTCATAACTCTCAATTAAGGATGTGGACATGAAATGACCGTCCCTAAATGACCGATGAGGTGAAATATTAACATTAAAAAGCATAGTAAACGTGACTAAACAGCTAATTCTACGCTAAGACAATGTAACCTGAACTAATGATGTCCCCACACATCTAAAACCTCATGCAATGTCTATTGCATACCTGGAAGGTGCAGTTATTCAAGCACTTTTTGCAGTGAAATTCGGCCATGGAGTGAATCCCGTTCATGGTGGTGCTATCTTTATATTTGACGTTTGAATATATAACAAAGCATTAGGAAATTCTTTCCGTTAAACCCGAAGTTTTTTTTGGCGATGTAATTTAGGATTGTATGCATTGTGCTGGCACGAAGTTTAATGTAGGTGATGTGCTTGTCACCATTCGCTGACTCTGGTGAAATAGAAACAGCACTTTATGTTAATTCATCGCGTGATCTGCTCCCAGAGAACAGAATACATAACGAAGTGCGTTACTAACGAACGGAGGAATTAAATATTTCTCGGTCTTTTAATGTTGTTTCTGTAATCCAATCTACAAACGTTTGTATCAAACGAGCATGACGGTACGAAGGGATGGAATTGGGTTCTGCAGCTTGTTGTGACACATGTGCCACTCCAGGTCAGCTTTATTACGTGACATCGGAATCTACACTGAGCTTGATCTATGATTATGTACCTAATCAACGGAGAAGAAGTGCTAAGCTCCAGATTAATTATTAATGCGGCTTCAAAGACGAGAAAGCATCACGATTCGTGAGCAATCGAGCACCCGTTCTCTCTCTCTATTGCGTTGAGCTGCTTGTGCCCTCAGATGCCACTTCAGTTTTTTCTTGAATTAATGTGGCAATTGGGAAAGTTGTGAGCGCTAAACAAGACGTTAAGAAGAACGAGAGAGACAAAATGGGTGCTTGTGAACGTCGTGAGGAAGCATTATATTGCGCTGAAAATTTCCCGATAGCAATGCGCCATCTGGCTGGATTTCAAGTTTTGTTAAAATGTACGATGACACAGACCATGGGTTTTTGTCATGTCATTTGCTACCAATTAAACAGCGGCTGCGTAATTTAGGGTACCATGAAAATTCTTGCGGCCATATTTCAAGAAGGAAGGAGGCAGAAACGCACCGTTCATGCCGTACGTGATCCTTCATCACTTGCTGAAATAAATTTATTCAAGCTGAAACGTGGTCGAAGAATTCTTTTAACTATCGGCAATCAGAGAGGCTTTTAATTCTCGAGTCTCTTTATGAGATATTGCTGCCATCTTTTTCCAACAGGCCTGCAGTTCTGTTGTACCGACACAACATAGCAACGCCCGTGTTTTTATAGATTTTTTATACCCTTTTGAACACTTTTCCATTCATAGTCATCTTTGAGCGCGTAAGAACGTCCTGTCGTCCCTCACCCATCTATGCGTTTTAGGGGCGAAGCTCCTTATGGCGTGGCTTGGGCGTCCCTCGTATGTAACCACCAGTGGCACATACCCGAAATAGGTATAACACTTGGCCTCCAAGGTGGTGCCAGAGAGAGATTTCTTCTGTGTGTTGTTTAACAATAAAAAATAGGCTCAATGTACATGCCAATGGCTGCTAATGGGGAATGAAAGACATGAGCATTCGGCTTTTAGTCAACGCGCACGCTGCGATCCCCATTAGCAGTCATTGGCATGTACATTGAGTACTATCGGACAAGAAAGGGATGCTACATTATACTCGCTGGGTGTAACCTCCTTAGCTTTAGAAAGGTTTAGCGAGCGTTGAGCCGCAGTGCCATGAATACAATGAACTTGTATATACCATGAATGAACTCAAGGTGGTTAAAAATGAGAAGTAGATACGAAGCACAAGCCGTAAGAAAGTAAAAGCCAAATTCTCCTGTCTCTCATTTCTCATTAGCAGCCATTGGCATGTAAATTGAGCCCTATCTGACAGGGAAAGGTTGCTACGTTATACTCGCTGGGCGTAACCTCCTTGGTTTTCGAAAGGTTTAGCGAGCGTTTGGTCGCAATGCCATGAATACAGTGAACTAGAATATACCATGAACTCGAGGTGGTTAAAGGTGGGAAGTGGACCCAAAGCGCAGGCCGTAAGAAAGTGTGCGTGTGCCACCTCTCGTTTAGTCCTTGGAATGTCCGCTGGATGGCGGTGCTTCTATATGGGGAATATATGATAAAAAGATGCGAGATGGTGGGACTTGGAGTGTTGAATAGATGAACGAACGGACACACAAACAGATGCATGGATGGACGCATGAACGGACGCAGGGGCGGATGCACGAAAGAACGCAGGGACGGGCGCACAAACAGACGCATGGACGGCCACACAGACGGACGCATGGACGGACTAATGCTTCGCCCCACTCTCCATCATTCACTCCGTGGATATGCTGCCATTTTTTTTTTCAAATCCACGCTGCAAAAGTCTTGATGGCAAGGTCCTTTTCCACGCTCAAGTTTCTCGTACCCAATCTTTCGCGCTCTTTTTGCTCTTCAAGGAATGCAGAAAGACTACAAATCTCAACGAGCTCTACACCGTGCCTTCGGGACTGGTATACATGGGGCAAACATGTTGCGAGTATTGTCACAGTGTTCTGCCATTGGGCTCCGTTTGCTGTTCCCTGCGCTCAAGTTGGGTCGACATGTGGCGTCGTTGCAGTGCCATTGGTGTCATGTTTCCCGTGTCTTTTATTATACACAGTGTTCTGTGAATAAATGCCTCTGTCTAGCCGCTGGTGCCGAGGTCACGGATTACGTTTTAGGGGCGAAGCTCCTTAGGGCGTGGGCTGTGCGTCCCCTATAGCCTGTATGTAGCCAGCTTTAGTTTAGTTCTTGCAGTATTCACTAGATGACGGTACCGTCCCCTGTATGTAACCACCTCTAGTTTAGTTCTTGCAGTGTTCACTAGATGGCGGTACCGTCTCCTGTATGTAGCCACCTCTCGTTTAGTTCTTGTAGTGTTTACTAGATGATGGTACTTGTAGCTGATGATGAAAAGATGCAAGATGTTATAAACTAGAAAGCGGTACTTGTAGTAGATGAAAGACGCGAGATCTTATAAAATAGGAATGATGTCACATATGGCGCGTGTCATTGGTTGAAGGCAATCGTTCGATTTAGTGCGGTGACGTACGCTAGGGGGAGCGATGTAATAAAATCGAGTGGGCAAAATGTACAGAGGATACATAGTTTACCAGGTTTACCTCCGGAGCTTCGCCCACTCATCATAATTCACTTCGTGGATATGGCGGAATTTTTTTCCTTCCTTCCGCAGCTGTGGTGTTAATCGGTGGTTGGATTATCGGTTGTATATTTATTCTAGTTTTCTCGTTTAGTTTCTGTATTCTTGCCCAAGAAAGGTGATCATGGACATTTTTTTCTTGTGGGAATGGCCTTAGTTATGTGCGTACGTGGTTGCAGCTCCACATTTCCAAGTCCTACGACTCGGACTGTCCTGCCAACGGCCCCTATTCTCTTTCTGCTCTGGCAGCCATGGCCGTCACGTTCTTCCAAACCTTCTTCTCCTTCCTACTTCTAAACTCTTTTCTCCACTCCCCCCCCCCCTCCCTTCAAGCCACTGAGCCCTGCTCTCGCAAGGAAAGATAGCGTCTTTTTTTTTCCTTTTCTTCAACCACACATCCATCCATTCAAGGGAAGCTTGCATGCAGTAACTGGTTTGGAAGGCAGGTAAGGTTCGCGGAAACTCACCTTACCCTGAGCTACCGAGCACAAAACAAAGCTTAGCCGAGAGTCATGAGAAGGCCATAGGAGATTACACAGCAAGATGAAAAGAGAACATATTTTGCCTAATGAAGTATTGCGAAAGCCACTGGGGCCATCCTTTCCTTTACCACCATCCCCACTTCTATTCGTACATTGATGTAATAAGAAAAGTCCAACCAAAACATATAGAAAAATTGACGTTTTGAACCTAATCTCTCACCCATGAGGAAGAAGCCGGACCAGCTTCAAAACATAAGGTTTTTTTTCCTTAAATATATTTTGATTGGAGTTCTCATTCCTTCAGTTTCTATCCGAAAGAGACAGGCTTATGTCGAATGTTCACCTTTGATTCATGTCGTACATTATATACTCGCTGCTCTGATAAACCCCCTCACACCGAAACATTTAGAGAAGCAATGACAGGTGCGCAACCGTTAACAGCCCCTCTTCCTTCTTGGACGCTTATAGCTCTGGTGTGCGTGTGTGTGCGGGAGGTGGGGGCAGAAAGAGGAGTACTGAAAGAAAAAATTGTTGCATCTTGTTTTTTTTTATTTGTTGAAGCAGGTAGCTAACGACCTAGTCATTTTTTTCCTTTTGAGGAAGCAGCATACAATACAACACAATCATGCCCACCTAAATAGACGCAAACACAGGCGCTGTATTGCAGCTGATGAGTTACTGTCGAAAGACTCAGCCTATGTAGGATAACACGTACATGTGCACTAACCACAGGTCCTTCCAATGAAGACAAGTTTTTCTTGCAGTGTTTTGCAGGAAGACTTGATGAATAATGAACCATGAATGTACCTTACCTGATACGAAACTCGGGACAGGTAACAGGCTTTTTAAAGAACGCGACCCCGTCAAGTCATGGTTCTCAGATTTTCTGCTGACAAAAATTTTATATTACAGCATTCCGCACAATGACCAAATTACAAGCGTGGGCGAATGTATATACCAGCATAGTATCACCAAATTTCAAAATAGCACAGGTACTTACAGCAACCAATTCATATGGTACTTATTGTATTTAGTGTTATCAGCGCGCATGTGCCTGTCGCGGAAATAGCATGTAATGTTAAGTTTCTCTTTATTATTAATATTTAGAGGCAGTATAAATTACTTCTTTTTGTATGTTGAAAGCTCTAATATATATATATATATATATATATATATAGTCCAGTAGATCCTCCGTGATCGGTCAAAACGTGGTTTATTATGACGTTTCGGCCTAGAGTCTGGCTATATATATATATATATATATATATATATTCGAGACATTCCCCTCGCACCAACGTAACACTGTACGGGGATGAGTTCAGAACAAAAATAGTGGTGCTGCCACGAGTTACTTGCACGGTCGCGAAAGGCACCAGCAAACCTTTTCTGGTGAAAACACGATGAAATGGTGAGAGGAGTGCAGCGGTGTCTGAAAGACTTGCGCAGTAGACCGACACCGCCGCGGACGAGTTTGCAGGCACTTGCGTGTCGTCTCTGACGAGTAATTTGCTTGCAGTAGATGGACTGTCGGCCGGCGTCAAAGAAGGGAATGGTGTCAGCTCTATTTCTGCTGGTGCGCAATGAATGACGGCGTCGTGGCGGGAGAGAAAATCCCATCCTAGGATGACGTCGTGAGAGCATGAAGGAATTATGATGAATTCGACGGCATACATCACGTCCTGAATCATGAGGCGGGCTGTACACATCGCTGTAGGGTGAATGCTTTGGGCGCTGGCTGTACGAAGGGAGAGCCCGGAAAGTGGCGTGGTCTTGGTGTCTGTGCCACTGCACGGATCACTAATCAATTCGCTCCCGCTATGCAGATGGTCCGTTACGTCATCGCTCATCTGCTGCTACCTGCGCTTGCGCATGCGGTAGCGCCGACGGAACATGGCTTCAGCTGTCCTGGAAGCGACGAAGGCAGCGCATGCCCTCTGCCTATCGTCAAATGCCTGGCTCGACCAGAAGAGGGACTCTGGGCAGCTGAGCTCAACCAAGCCTGGACGGTTGCATCATCGTCGACATCCACGAGCCCGACACCTATAAAAGAACAAGGACCTTCAACGGAGCGCTGTGGGCTTGGTGTCTGTGCCACTGCACGGATCACTAATCAATTCGCTCCCGCTATGCAGATGGTCCGTTACGTCATCGCTCATCTGCTGCTACCTGCGCTTGCGCATGCGGTAGCGCCGACGGAACATGGCTTCAGCTGTCCTGGAAGCGACGAAGGCAGCGCATGCCCTCTGCCTATCGTCAAATGCCTGGCTCGACCAGAAGAGGGACTCTGGGCAGCTGAGCTCAACCAAGCCTGGACGGTTGCATCATCGTCGACATCCACGAGCCCGACACCTATAAAAGAACAAGGACCTTCAACGGAGCGCTGTGGGCTTGGTGTCTGTGCCACTGCACGGATCACTAATCAATTCGCTCCCGCTATGCAGGTTGGTGAGCCCTACGTTGTCTTTTCGAAAAGATCTGGTAATTACTTTCTGGTACAGCTGCCAAGCCCGCATTGCTGTATGGTTATTATTGCCGAGTGTGTCCATGTAATTCGTGCACTACTAATTCTAGCTGGAGATGTTGAAACTAACCCTGGCCCTTCAAATATTTCTGAGAACCTTCTTGCTGAATTGCGTAAGCTGTCTACAGGTCAAACACAACTAATTGCAGAAGTACAGGGCTTGAAGTCTCAGCTCGGTAACACCGATAAAACAATTGGCGAACTGAACAAAAGATTATCAGACCTTGAAAGTCATTATCAGTCTCTGGTACCACTTCGAAAAGAAATAGAAGTCCTGCGCGTTAACACGGAGCAGACCTCCTGCAGAATCTTTGCACTAGAAGCCCGTATTGATGACGCTGAAAATCGCTCAAGGCGAAACAACCTAATATTTTACGGTATCCCGGACCCTTCCGCATCTGAAACATTTTCTGAATCGGAGCGGCTGGTAATGAATCTTTGCCGGGACAACTTACAGGTTCACTTAGAACCAAGAGATATCGAACGCGCGCATCGTCTCGGTCGTCATTCACCTGAACGCTCCCGGCCCATAATCGTGAAGATTGCTCTGCACAAGACAAAAACTGCAATATTATCGAGTGGTCGCAAGCTTAAGGGGACAAGTTACGGCATAGGTGAAGACTTCTCACGCTCAGTCCAAAATGCTAGAAAACAACTAATTGCTTTTGCGAGAAGTAACAACAAGCCATTTTCAATGCACTTCAAAACACTGCACATGAATCAGAAGCGCTACATTTTCGACGCCGAATCAAACACCGTCAAAGAACTATCGTAGCAATCAAGCCACCGGGAAAAAAAAACGACCGCTGTTGCGGTTACTAGCAAAACTCTTTCACTTTCTGTTATTTACACTAACACTCGCAGTTTCCTACCCAAACGGGAACTTATATCTAGCACTGTATCATCCTCTGAAAGCAATGTGCTATTACTTACCGAAACGTGGTTAACTGATGACATCCGTGATGACGAAGTTCTGTCAGAATTACCGAACTTCCAGTTGTACAGGAATGACCGCGCATCTACTCGTGGTGGCGGTGTACTCATTGCTGTTCACGAGCAATTATCTTGCTCAGTCGTACATATTAAAACAGAGCTAGAAATGCTCTGGGTACTTATTAAGGCACGTCCTCAGTCCGTTGTACTGGGCGTTTGTTACCGACCACCCCGTGCTAGTTCCAATTTTTGCAACCAACTTAATCAGGCCATGTGCCAGCTCACGTCTGCTCATCCAAACGCGCACGTACTTTTATTCGGCGATTTTAATTTCCCACAAATAGAATGGTGCACCAGCAATGTGCATTCATCTACGGGTGTAGGTGAAGCTAATGCGTTTCTTGATATTTGCCTAAACTTCAACATGACCCAACTAGTCACAGAGCCAACACGTGTATCGCAAGATACAGCCAGTGTCCTGGATCTGATACTAACCAACAATCCTGAAAGCCTGTCACGCATTCACTATCTACCCGAAATCAGTGACCATAAGACAATTCACGCCACTTTTTCTTTTCAACCGCTTAAACGAGAAACCTACAAAAAAACGATCCTTCTATATGACAGAGGGGATTACGAAACAATAAACGAAGCTCTTAGCGCATTCTTCCACACTTTCCAAGCAACTTTACATCAACACACAGTAGATACGAATTGGACCCGCTTTATCGGTAAACTGACGGAGCTAACCGATAAATTCATACCTAAAGTCAGCTTCACAAGCACCTGCAACAAACCCTGGTTTACTAAAAATCTAAAACGCCTTGAAAATAAAAAGAAACGTTTATTCCGATCTGCCAAACGTGCAGGTCAACCGAGTGTATGGGATAGGTACTATGAGGCTGACCGCAATTATCTTTTAGCCCTGCGCAAAGCAAAAAACTTCTTCTATAACACAGACCTACCCAAGATACTGCAGACTAATCCCAGACAGTTCTGGAAAACACTTAAGGCTGACAAACCGCGTGACACTGTACTAACCTTTGAATCTGGTGAAGCTATTACTGACGGGGATTGTGCGAATCTATTCAACGCTTCTTTTGCTACAGTTTTTACTGATGAATCAAGCATACACTCCTGCATACCTTCACTTGGCTTTAATTGTAATCATGACATGCCAGCAATCAATTTCTGCGCAAATGGAATATTGTCTATAATAGAAAAAATGAAATTGTCATCCTCTGCGGGCATGGATGGTATCAATTCCAAAATTCTAAAAAATGTTAAAGAGAGTGCTTCGCTCTTTTTTGCTCTAATATTTTCCCAGTCCCTTTCCTCAGGAATCATCCCATGTGACTGGAAGATAGGGAAGGTCGTTCCGGTCTTCAAATCAGGCGATAGAAACTCTCCACTTAACTATCGCCCCATCTCCCTAACAAGCGTCCCCTGCAAGATCATGGAGCATGTCATCTACTCCCACATAATGAATTTTCTCGACAGCAATAATTTTTTTCACCCTTCACAACACGGCTTCCGTAAGGGGTTGTCGTGTGAAACACAGCTGGCAGCCTTCTTGCATGACATTCATACTAACCTCGACGTTAACGTGCAAACTGATGCCGTTTTTCTTGATTACGCTAAAGCATTCGATAAAGTGCCTCATCAACGATTGTTCGCTAAACTTTCCCAACTAAATTTACATCCCACCGTCATAAAATGGATAATAGAGTTCCTTACTAATCGATCACAACGCGTCGCTGTAAATAACCACCTGTCTACTGCCATCCCAGTAACATCAGGTGTCCCTCAAGGCTCCGTCCTTGGCCCGCTACTATTTTTAATCTATATTAACGACTTACCTTTGCATGTAACCAGTAATATACGTATGTTCGCAGATGACTGCGTTGTCTACCGCACAATACTAAACACCTCTGACCAGTTAACCTTAGAGAACGATCTTACTAACGTTTCGAAATGGTGTACCACTTGGTTAATGACACTAAACGTAAATAAATGCAAAACTATGTCATTTACGCGTAGCAATAATCCGCTCATGTTTCCGTACACAATCAACAGCTTACCCCTAGAACTGACTAACTCTTATAAATACCTAGGTGTCACCGTGACTAGCGATCTGATCTGGCGTACGCATGTCCAAAACATCATTTCATCGTCTAACAAAACCTTAGGCTTTTTAAAACGTCACCTCAAAAGTGCTCCAATGCAGATAAGATTACTTGCCTACACATCACTAGTGCGACCGAAATTGGAATACGCATCCGCCATCTGGGACCCGCACCAAGCATACCTCATCTGCGCTCTAGAATCAGTTCAAAACCGTGCAGCTCGCTTCATTCATTCTTCGTATTCATACGACATCAGCGTCACATCACTAAAATTACTATCCAATCTTCCATCGCTCGCTCTTCGTCGGCGCATTTCTTCTCTTTGTCTTTACCATAAATTTTTTCACAGTTCAATCCTGCATCAACCATCTTACATCAAACCCGCAACACGCATATCAGCCAGGACAAGCCACACGCAGCAGGTTTCATTAATGCGCGCTCGAACATCAACATTTCTCGCGTCATTTTTTTCCCGCACAGCAAAAGACTGGAACGACCTCCCTTTTTCCATTGTCGACATAATATGTCCATCTTCTTTTGCACAACATGTCACTGACCATCTTCTAACAAATAACCTTTAAGTGCTTTTTTGAATTACATGTTGGTTACGTGTGTTTTTTATTGTACATGCATATTTCCTTGTAATATGAAGAATGTATATAGTTGAAACCCATGTATTGATTACGTTTGTTAAATATTATTCCCACCCCTTATGTAATACCCCCATTGGGGGTCTTTAAGGAAAATAAACTGACTGACTGACTGACTGACTGGTCACTTTGCGCAGTAATCGGCTAAGCTTTGCGTCCATCACAGATACGGCGGCTCCAGTATCTACAAGGGCAGATGCACGAACACCATCCACAAGCACGTCTATCACGTTCGATGGTCTTTCCTCAGGGTTTCCGCAGTTCGACAGCGTCGCAGCCCTTGCCTCGTGGACTGCGACGACTAGTTTTCCTGGTCACCCTCTAGTGGACGTGGCCGCATCGGCGACAGTGAGCGACGTCGCGGAGAATGTGAGCGGCGGGTAGATGGAGCGGGGCGGGACGACGGTGACGTAGGTGGCGGTTGGTCATAAAAGCGGCTCGATGGGCTGGAAAAATTGGAGGCGACCTGCGGTTGCTGCACACGATTGCAGTAGCGTGCTACGTGACCGACGCAACCACAAGCAAAGCAGATGGGGCGATTGTCCGCAGTGCGCCATCGGTTCGCGGGTCCCATCCATGTCGAAGAACGCGATGGGCGAGCCGGCTGCTGATATAACTGCATAGTGGGCGGCACACGGGGCACGTGGATGACGTCGGTATATGTAGGCGGCACAGTTTCTCTGAAGGCCTGGGGTCTGGCGATGGTTTCGGTGTAACCAAGAGGGCCAGTCACAGGAATCGGTGGGGGTGGCCTGGCGACAACTTGGGCGTAACTGAGTGGTGTAGATACTGGAGGCGGCTGGTGATATTCTGGGACGACCTCCGCGATTTCCTGCTGAATGGCTCGGCGGAGGGGAGGCAGAAGTATGCTTGACGACTGTTCAGCACGTTGCGGGGAAGCAAAAGCCAGTAAAGAGACCTGGCGGGCAACTTCCTCACGCACGATTGACTTAATTTCAGCAAGCAAGGCGGTGTGGTCAGGAAGTGTTGACAAGGCCGAGAGATCAGCGTCACGTGAGGGTGGTCGACGGGTCATCAAGCGCTGCCGTCGCAGCTCCTCGTAACTTTGGCAAAGTGTAATGATCTCTGCCACAGTGCGAGGGTTCTTGGCCAGGAGCATGGTGAAGGCATCGTCAGCGATGCCTTTTAGAACATGGGTAATTCTGTCAGCCTCTGGCATGCTCGCGTCCACTTTCTTGCACAAGTCAAGGATGTCCTCTATGTAGCTTGTGAAGGACTCACCGGTCTGCTGTGCTCGTTCACGTAACCGCTGTTCGGTTTGGAGCTTATGAACGGCAGGACGGCCGAACACGTCGACGACGGTGGTTTTAAAAGCGGACCAAGTGAGGAAATCGGATGCGTGGTTGTTGTACCACATGCCGGCCACACCCGCGAGGTAGAAAACCAGGTTGCCGAGTTTACCTGCCTCGTCCCAATGATTGGGGACGCTGACGCGTTCGTACATAGCAAGCCAGTCCTCGACGTCGGTGCCATCCGCGCCGGTGAAGACAGGAGGGTCGCGGATGCGGGGAACACCGGAACATGGCGTCGGCGCAGGAGGAAGCGTTTGCTGTGCGGCGTCTTGGTGCATGGTAGAAGACACGGTGCGGGATCGAAGCTCCAGGGGCATCAAATGCTAACCGAAGGTGTTAGAAGGACCCAACACCTCCACCTAATTGTTGAGACATTTATTGGCGGACGCTTGTCGACGATGCTTGACAGCGACAGTCAATGCGGGCACCGACTCTCTGTTTCGAAGGCTTCACCACAATATATATATATATATATATATATATATATATATATATTCGAAGGTCGTAGGTTCGATTCCTGCTCACAGTTGGTAATTTTTTCATCCACTTTTCTTTCTTCTTATTTACATTCCATTGGTTTTAATAACTTCCCCTGTACATTCCTTGGCATTACTGTCTGTTATACCTCATTAATATTGTGTTAAAACACGGAAAAACGAGCCCTTAGGTATACACTTCTTTCCCTTAGTATATATATATATATTTCTAGGTTGCTTAGCAATTGCATTTTTTTCACATGTGTTATTAATGGTGCTCCTTCGACGTTTATGGTATGAGCCCGACCAAGTCGAACATCGCTCATTTTCAGTCCAAGTGCGTCTGTTTAAGAAACATTTGGTGAGTCTATTAGTCCGATTGAGTCCGCTGGAGGAACGTTTCGATCAGTCTGAGTATGAGTGGGTATATTTGAGGAAAGTATTAGTGGATCAGGCTGACAAAAACATCGGTGAGTCTGAGTCTGAGTGAGTTTAAATAAAAAGAAATTTCGTTAGTCTCAGTCCGAGTGTGTCCAAAGCAAAATATTTTTATATATGGCTTCGTTACACCGACCATACAGACAACAGCATAGAGGCTTTCACTTGCCGTCTTCGCGCTCGCGATGATGAAGAGTTGCAATTTGGAACATCTGTGCACCGGGCCCCAGTGCATAAGCCGGGTTTTCTGCAGAACACCAAAGTCTAGATGGTGATGGTCTACAAGTCCTTCAATTATCAGAAGTAGTCTCTCACAATGTGCTTTACTTTTCCAAGTGTGTCAGGCGTAGTCTTCTATGCAGCCCCCTAGTATAGGTTTAATTGAAGGACTCATCGAAGAAGCGATCCAAAGTAGTTTTCTTTTTGTACCAGCACCAATAGCACATCGGCACTACTGCCGCGTGCTCCACATAGCAAAGTCAGTTAATAGACAAACGCCATGATGAAAAATAGCAATGGGCAAAGTGCATGGTTTAACCCAACACCCTCAAGACTGGAGGGTTTCGTTACACCAGCCGTACAGACAACAGCATAGAGGCTTTCACTTGCCGTCTTTGCGCTCGCGATGATCAAGAGTTGCAATTTATAACATCTGTGCACCGGGCCCCAGTGCATAAACCGGGTTTTCAGCAAAAATATGTCGCTTCTTTCAATCAAAATATGCCGGAGGGAAAATTCCTGGTGATCGAATGCTTGGTAGTCTGTAGGAAATCCTGTCACTGTGTTGATATGGCTTATTGTACACCATTCTACTGAAGCAGTAGTGGGGCTTAACACTCATGAACCGTGGAAAAGCACAGACAGAGAACAAGTACTCCCACGTGTGAACTTAGTTTAAAAAATATTGGAGCGATTGCGTTTTTTTTAGTATCATTTCCAGAAGTCATGCACGGCGAATTAATATTTGTAGTACTTTAACCCAAATATATGCGAGTAACAACCGCCTCATACCTCGGCTATATAAGGAAAATATACTAGAATTACAAGACTTTCAAAAAAAAGCTATCGCATACACTGCACGCCTTTTTATAGTAGATGCACGTTACGTACGTCATTGCGACCACTACCAATTCCCTCTCGGAGTGACACTGTGCGTGCCTATATGCGTGTGTCTGTAGAAGATGTTAAGTTCGGCCTCCCTGGCTGGGCGCCGCTTAGACTTGGGGGACGATTGCAGCTAAGCCTACCCTGATTTGTTTCGGATCAACGCTCGCGAGGTGCGCCAAAAGCGGCGACAACACGAAAGTCATACTTCGAATTCTTTAGGGCTGTTGGCCCCCTCATCAAAAACTCTTTGGACACGCCTGACTGACTGACGGCCTAGAAAGAGCTGTTTGAAATTGAGGCTGCTTGATTTGTTCGACGTGCCAAGAGACGCGCTGAACAATTAGCCGAGAGCTTGGGATCCCTCGTCAGGTATGTTTCCCCAACTCTGTGGGAAACATACCTGACATGCCAGTCGGGAGCACTGCGCCGTGCTCCCGACCTGGTTGCTGAAATTAGGTGCCTTATCTCATCTTCTAACCACTACCACCACACTCTGTGGGGCTTGCAAGTCTTCCATTCTCACAAGCCCTAGCCTGCCTAGCGCCGCAGACCCTATTCTTACATGCGATGCAATGTTATTGCACTGTGATGTGTTGTGCGTTTTATTGCACTGTGACCTACGTTATGTTTCTCTCTCGCCGTGTGACAAACTGAACGTGCATCTTCTCTCTTTCCTGGGTTGAAAAGAAGGAGGTGTTTGACTCTCTCTCTTCCTCCCTCTCTCGTTTTTTTTTATTCGCTGCTGTCTGCGCTCCCTGCTGGGCTGCAGAAAGTAGGCACCTTCTTATAACCACTACCCTCCCCCCCCCCATTAGGTGGATGGAGATGAAGACGAGAATTTGTTCCGACTGCCCGGAACTGAATTGACATGCAGTCTGTCAGTTTACAGTGATCTGCAAGGCGGCTTTCCTGTAAGGTTTGTTTTTCAACCAAAAACTCTCGTTCACAGACTGCTTTTATTTCTCATTTTGAGCACGCGAGTACAACAAAATGTCACATCTCCTAATTCCAGCGAAGGCACGCGATCACAACAAGATCTCAAAAAAAAAAAGAAATGGCAAAAACGAAATGAGTGAGAAAAGCAGCCTGTGAACGTGAGTTCTTGGTTAAAAAACTAGCCTTACAGAAAAGCTGCCTAGCAGATTATTCCAAACTTTTCACTGTTTTCTCCTGCAGATAATTTTAGGAACACCAGGGCGTAAAGCGTGAGCACCAAGACACTCTAAACCATCCCTGAGAAGCTCCCATTACGCTTCTATGATGCTACCATCAACATATAGCTATCTTTAGAGTGTAAATAGTATATATAAACGTTCCTCTTATCAGCCCCCGCTACTCTGCTCGACTTCTACTCGAAACATGGCTAGCTCCTTCGAATACATCACGAGCAAGCAAAAGGGCACGGAGTTGTACAGGCGAATATGTGCGACATCACATCGCTTTTATTGCGTGACATATTCGTTCTTCGCTGCATTCGCCCACTCGTGTCCGCAAATAACGTTACAGTTTTATAGCGATGACACACCGTTGATTGCAGTCACATCATTGAATATCAATTAAACAGAGGTTGCATTATTTATTTCCAAATTACCTCAACCTAATGCATGGTGAAGTAATTTATTACTTAGCCACCTGAGGAGCTTTCTAACTTGACTAACTTTTTTATCAAGACCTGAACATAAAGTTAAGATTTATTTGGACAATTCTGAGCAATACCTTCGCAACAGAAGTACATCACCACTGTCCACAACAATTATTATTCATCTTTCACAGTGCCAGTGGGTCTGTTCAAGCTACGTGATGAAAACAAGTTTGCTGGACTACGTCATATATGACATGTCGCTCAAGTGTCTGTCTCCGCATTATTGACGAATCCAGCCGTCTTTTGTAAACTTTTTGCTGGCAAGTTCTTTTTTTAATTTTATTTTGTTCTTTTTTAAAGCTGGTGGCCTCAGACGAGCTTATTACGCCTCTGCTCACCACTTACATAGCATTGTTACACGTGGTTCCTGGGCCGACGGGGGAGAGCGGCATTCAATTTGTTCATCAAACAAGTCACCGAAGGGCTGCCAGCCTGCTGTCCGCCGTGTTTTGTCCATCTTAGCCGGCAAGTGAGGTAGCATTTCGACACCATGAGACGTTCGACTAGACGACCACAATGGTTTCTTGGTGTCACAGGTGCAGTGTGGTGGCCACGCCCCAATCAAAGACGTTGACTTGAGCTAGTGTGAGCGGCACCGTCAGAAATTGTGTGTGTCCCCCGTGATTCAACAGCGTATTCTGGACCCATTCCCTGATTAAGTCAAAACGCACACTTTATAATGAGCCACCCAGCTCATTCGCAAGAGATCTCTCGCCCTGTCTGTACAGAATGTAATAAATCCTCTGTTAAGTTTGCCATCCTACCCCTGAGTGCACATGCATTTTCTTTTCTGTCTCTCTACACCCACTTTCTTGCCTTTCCACCCCTTCTCCACCCCCACTTCTCCACTCCCAGTGCTGGGCAGCAAACAGAATGCCAAGATCTGGTTAATTTTCCAGCCTTCCTTTCTCTCTCTTGCCATCTTACTGCCTTGGCATCTTCATCCCGGATATCTGATGCCTGGATTAAAAGGCATCAAATATTTTCTGCAGCATGTTGAGACGCTGCATATGAGTAGTCATCCTCGAAAATTATCAACTTTAACCCCACGCACAGGTGATGATATGCCCTGAGCAGGTTCGAGCATGTATTACGCCTCGACGCTTCTAATATCCATTAAACTTCTCCCTTTCGATTTCATCCTTCGGGGATTTGTATAGTTCTTCACCTACCGCGCTGCATTCGTGCTGCACTACTGCCATTTCATTTCTTCTGTGCGTACGCCCTGTTTCTGGCACGATCATAGACTGCCATCTTGGACTGATTATGATGCCGTTTCGCATCCATATGAATATTCGAATAGTGCTACGGTGAACTCGCACGCATCAACACGCTGGGCCAGTACATTCAACGTTGTATGACCAAAATCATTGCTAATTACGACATAGAAAACCAGCAAAAATTAATTTTAAGCCTAATATGGCAGCTTCTATTCATTACTGTAGCTGTTAAATTTATATTTTGTCAATTTGTCCATTATGTTATTTCATGCAGTGGCCGCCGAACTTGTGCCGCTGTTCATAGTGGTACTCTCGGTCTCTGAAGCTGGATGAAAATAACTAAGAAGCCTGTTTTTTACTGGCTACATAAATGTGAAACGAAGCTATAAATCAAGATGAAAAGAAAAAGACCAATCTGTGAACATTCGGTACTGGTGCATAAATGGCGCGCCGATTGCGCCGATGAAAAACGTCGGCGCTGGCACGCTGATCAGTTCGCGTCGGCGGCGGCAGCGCGGCGAAAACTCTCGGCGGTGGCGCGCTGACCAGTCGGCGCACACCTCTAGCTGGTACCACCCGCTGCCGTGATAATGAATGGATGAATAGATAGATATGGCAGTACCCTTTAGATTGGGCAGTGGCTAGCGCCACCAAGACGTAAAACCTAATGAACCAAAAACTAGATTTTTTATGTGAGTTTGAGGATTCGTACTTTGCAGTGAAGACTTTATATTCACTCGTGCCTTGACTTTAGCCACCAATCAGATAACCTCCTTCTAGTTAAGTCTACCTGCTTAAAGTCTATGTTGCCCTCCCGGTCCCTAAACCCTAGTGCTTTGAAAAACTCTGCGCCATCATTCTGAACTATAGGGTGAAGCCCTTTACAAAACATTATCAAGTGTTCGGCAGTTTCTTCTTCCTCTCCACACGCACTGTATACTGTGTCTACACCTTCGTATTCGGCCCGATATGTCTTGGTTCGCAGTACTCCCGTCCTGGCCTCAAACAGTAGAGAACTGCCCCGAGTATTATCATAGATCCCTTCCTTGGCAATTTCCTGCTTTAAAGTTCCATAGATCTCTATTGCGGACTACTTAATCATGCCCATTCTCCACATGTCAGTCTCCGTTTCCTTCACTTTCTTCTTAAGCGATAGTTCTTTTTGGTTTGGCCACTTGCTGTTTTCTAAGGCTCAGTCGCGAGTCTGCGCCGAGGCGATTTCGACCGGCGTCGGCGTGGGGGTCGTCCAGAGTCGGCGGCGGCGGCGTTGTCGGCGCACGCCGGTTTTTTCATCGGCGGCGGCGTGCGGCCAATTTTCGTCGTCGGTGGCGGTGTCGGCGGCGCAGAAACCGAAACTGAAAACTCAAAAGGCTCTTCTGCCACAGGTTACTGAATTCAGTTGAAATTCAGGGATTTTCATCCAAATAGCATAAATGACACTACACAGATGTGTTGACATCCCGATGAATGCAAAGCGTTTTGTAAAGTACTTTTTATTTAGCCTTCATAAAAAATAACGCGTATTTCAATCTGTGTCCATGCTCTACCGTAAATGTGCAGCACTTTGCTTTTTTTTTAATTTGAGATGCAGCAGTTTGTTGCTGTTGTTGGCTACGTCATACTTTATGAAACCTTCTTTCATTGAACAATGAGCAAGCAGTGACGCACGTCACTCATTTCGCTGTTTCCGAATCCGATCTTACTTTTACACTGTACGCTGCACAAAAAAGAAGCACCTCTGCTTCAAGTTTTCTTGTTGCGATTGCATGAAACCGCTTTTCTGAGTATCTGTCATGCTTTGAATGTAACTTTCCTTCAAACGAATCAAAATACCTTCTTTTCACAATGTGAGAATCTTTTATGCAGTGGTATAGGATGCGGAAGGAAACAAATCTGCGCATTTATTCAACTAGTCCTCAGCATGGTGTTCAATGAATAAAGTGTAGACATGGGCGTGGGCGAGGCGGGTGGTGCAACACGGACACTTGAACCCTTCAAGCTCCACCAGCACTTGCTACCCACTCTAGCGACACCAACACGACCCGCTCCCTCAGACGTGATGCAAGTTGAAAGAAGGGTTTGCATCTCCCCAAGACAAAAACCTGTCGATGGTCATATGTGCAGATGAGAGCAAATGCAATATTTGCTCAGATACACAGCCCATACCAGTCATGAACTGGGCGTTCGTTGACCACGCCTGCAGAGAACGTTGACTCCCCGACCCCTTTATGCTCGGCAGGGGAGGGGGACACCCCTTGCAAGTGGGCCCCATTAAAATTTCTCTTAAAAACGTCACAAATAAGAATGCTTGATAAGTATGTATAAAACATTCAACTTTCCGATGCTTTTTTTATAGCGTGTACACGTGCTCGATACCCTTCAGATGTGTGAGACATTCGATATAGCAACTGCCACTCTCGACTTGTTCCGGAAAAGACTCAATAGAAGAATGCAATTACGAGTGCTGGGAACCTATGTTAATTTGTATATTTGATTTCTAGGCATGATTTAAATTCTTATGTAAACGAAAATAAAACCTGCAACATATTAAAAAAAAAGCTGCTATTGCAAGATGTCTGTTGCAAGACGTGATTTTTCTAGACTTACATCACTGCAAGGCACATCTGATGTCACAAGCTTGCAAGTGTCGTCCGCCCTTTTCCCCACGACATTTCCCGATCCCCCCCCCCCCTCTCTAATAAAAAGGCACCAATGTAGGCCTCCGTAGGCCTCCGTGATTGCCTACTGGTGCGTGGCGGGCCATTTCGGTGGCTAGGACCAACAGTGCCGATTTCGACTTGCTTTATTGCAGGTGCTGAAGGATCAAGAAAAGACCGATATTTGTAAATTTCTTGAGAGTTCAGTGATAGTTTCTTTTTGAATACCGTGCATTTTTTGAACCTCACTTTGAGTGTAATTCTCCAATGAAAAAAAAATGGTTTCATCCCGTGTCCCTGCAGAGTCAGAAGCCATCATATGTGCAGGCATCATTAAGCTTATATATAACATTGCTAAGATTAAGTACATTTGTACAAATATGTCTCCTTAATAGAACATTTATAGTATAATGCTTGCTTGGGTTAGTATGTGTGAAACATAAAGTTGAGTTCTAAAAATTATCCTTGTGGGTTTCTGCAGCAAAGACACATTGATTAAAACTGATGACTTGGGAGCTACGACACAGGTAACATTCGTTATGTTTTTTTCGATTACGGTAACGGTAATGCGTTACCTTTTTTATGTATTTATATAACGTGGAGCCGTGAAACGTTCCCCTTTTTCTTATTAGAGTAACGAGTGAGGCATTTAGTTACTTTTTACGGTAACGGATACATCACTAAATAGACTTACAGGAGTGATGTCGGCCCACACCGTTAGTTGTTGTTGCGGTCTAAAGGCTGGCTGTAAACATTACATGAATATATTCTTTTCACCCAGCACGTGATAGGGAAGGGTTGCTTAACCATTGAGGATCTCGACCTTTGAGGAATACACAATAGCTTCTTAATAATATGCATATCATCCAACCAAAGCATGCACTTCGTTTCGCTAAAATTTACAGTCAACGTGAGTGCTGTCGTCACGCCGTATGTTTTAGGTGGAAATTTAGCCTACTCAAAATACCCAAAGACGTCGATCCACCTTGCAACGCGTGGCCACCCGCTGATGGTTCTGTATGAAAATGGCATCCACAGTGAAACATGTTGCATCTGCTGAAATTTCATCGCAACATTATTATACTGCCACGCTCGCTTGTATTTTTATGTCACTGTCTTGCGCAAAGTCACTGCCGTAGTGGTTCAGTAGCTAAGGTACTCGGCTGCTCACCCGCAGGTCGCGGGATCAAGTCCCACCTGCGGCTGCTTTATTTTCGATAGAGGCGAAAATGCTGTAGGCCCATGTGCTGCGATTTGGGTGCATGTTAAAGAACCCCAGGTTTCCAAAATTTCTGGAGTCCTTCACTATACGGCATATCTCATAATCATGTGGTGGTTTTGAAACGTTAAACACCACATATTAATCAATTGCCTTGCGCAAAGGACGCTTGGCTGTCTGTGAAAACTCTAGATTATTTTAGAATCTTCTGATAAGCTTGAGACACCTACGATATGGATGCTGCGTGTATAAATGCCGACGTACCTTCACGCAGATAATATTACGAACGACCAATGCTCTGATTACCGCTGTCTGTGTAAAGCACGAATTTCTAGTACTTTGCACTTTCCTATGCACATGTTCACTCAATAAAAAGTGTCGTCTTGAGCAACCCAAGTACCATATTCTTTGACGTCGCAACCACGTGGCAATACCGTAAGTGAAATGAAAACGCTGAAATGTTCGATACAAAACAGTGAGATAGGGCGTAAGTGCACGCCCAAGTTTAATTTGAGATGCGTATACCACAAGCTATTTTCTTCTATATAATGCGGATTTGTTAAATTACTGTGAAGTTGAATGTCAAGAAAGGAAGAACATGAACTTAGAAAGAGACAGTGGATACGAAAAGTGATATGTATCGACGTAAAGTTTGATCGCTCATTCCCCTCCAAACGTCCAAGGCGTTTTGGCGACTATCTAAGGTGTATTCGAAAAATGTCGGGCTGATTTACTCTATTGAAAGCAGTCTATTGCGAAAATGTTTTGCAGAGAAAAATGTTTTATAGGTGACCGAAATTCCGGCAATAGGCTGGGCTCTATAACGAGTCCTAAGATAAAAGAACGTTTACTGAGTGAGTCTATATGGGCTCCATTTATTTTGCTGACCTATGGTTCCGAATATTTAAAACCTCCCACGATGGCGTGCCTTGTCGTATTGACGTTTCGGCTTGTAAAGCCGAAAATTTTATTTTTCAAATTATAAGACTGTTCATATCACCCCCCTCCCCGGAACTTGTTCTGGGGTTGGTCCTTTGATAAAAACCAGTCTTATATCTTAAAGAAATGTTTGGATATCAACTATTCATAACTCTCATTAAAGATGTGGAAATGAAATTGCCATCACTAAATAACTGATGAGGTGAAATAATAATAAAAAAAGAATTGTAAACGTGACTAAAAAACTAATTCCACAAAAACAATGTAACCTGAACTAATTATGTCACCACACATCTAAAACCTCATGCAATGTATATTGCATACCTGCAAGGTGCAGGTATTCGAGCGCTTTTTGCAGTGAAATTTGGTCATGGAGTTAATTCCGTTCACGGTGGTGCTATTTTTAAATTGAACGGTTGAATATCTAACGAAGCATAAGGAAATTTTTTCGTGAAACCCGTATTTTTTTTGACGTAATTGAGGATTGTATACATTGTGCTGGCACAAAGTTTAATGCAGGTGATGTGTTTATAGAATACACCGTTTGGTGACTGTGGTAAAATAGAAACAGCAATTTATGTTATTTCATGCTACAAAACTCACGTGACCTGCTCCCAAAGAACAGAAGAATGCATAACGAAGGGCATTGCTAACGAAAGGAAGAATTAAATAATTCTCGGTCTTTAATGTTGTTTCTGTAGCCCAATCTACAAACGTTCTTATTAAACGAGCATGACGGTACGAAGACATGGAATAGGGTTCTGCAGCATGTGTTGACGCATAGTGCCACTTCAGGTCACCTTTATTACGTGACATAGGAATCCACACTGAGCTTGATCTATGATTATGTACCTAATCGACGGAGAATGAGTGCTAAGCTCCGGTTTCATTATTATTGTGGCTTCAAAGGCGAGAAAGCAGCATGATTTACAAGCAATCGAGCACCCGTTCTGTTTTTCTATTGTGTTGAACTGCTTGTGCCCTCAGATGCCACTTCATTTTTTTCTTGAATAATTGTGGTGATTGGGAAAGCTGTGAGCGCCAAACAAGACGTTAAGAAGAACGAGAGAGACAGGACGGATGCTTGTGAAAGTCTTGCGGAACCATTAGTTTGCGCTCAAAATTTCCCGATAGCAATGCGCCATCTGGCTGGATTTCAAGTATTGTTAAAATGTGGCGATGGCACAGACCATGGGTATTTGTCATGTCATTTACTACCATTTAAACAGCGGTTGCGTAATTTAGGGTACCATGAAAATTGTCACGGTCACATTTCAAGAAGGAAGGAGGCAGAAACGCACCATTCAAGCCATACGTGATCTTCATCACACGCGGAAATAAATTTATTCAAGCTGTAACATGGTTGAAGAATTCTGTTACTTTCGGCAATCAGAGAGGCTTTTAATTCTTGAGTCTCTTTATGAAATATTGCTGCCATCTTTTTCCAACAGGCCTGCAGTTTTGTTGTACCGACATAGCAACGCCCAAGTTTTTGAAGATTTTTTTTTCATTTCAATTCAAAAACGATTCCATTCATAGTCATTTTTGAACCGCGTAAGAACTTCCTGTCGTTCGTCACCCGTTTGTCCAGTACACACTGCAAAAGGCTTGATGGCAAAGTCGTGTTCTATGTTCAAGTTCCTCGTACCCATCCTTTCGCACTCTTTGTGCACTTCAAGGAATGCAGAAAGACTAAAAACAACGCAACGAGCTCTACACCGTGCCTTCGGGACTGGTATACATAGGGCAAACATGTTGCGAGTGGTGTCGCAGTGTTCTGCCATTGCACTCCGTTCGCTGTTCCCAGAGCTCAAGTTGGGTCGACACGCGGCGTCGTTGCGGCGCCGTTGGTGTCGTGTTTCCCGTGTCTTTTCTTATACACAGTGTTCTGCGAATAAATGCCTCTGTTTAGCCGCTGGTGCCAAGGTCACGGATTACGTTTTTCTTTCTTTCCTTCCGCAGCTGTGGGCACTCAGATTTGGGTGCACGTTAAAGAACCCCAGGTGGTCGAAATTTCCGGAGCTCTCCACTACGGCGTCTCTCATAATCATATGGTGGTTTTGGGACGTAAAAACCCACAAATCAAATCAATTCCGCAGCTGTGGTGACCATTGGTGGTTAGATTATCGGTTATTTCTTTATTTATTTTAGTTTTCTCGTTTAGCTAGTTTTCTGTATTCTTGCCCAAAAAGGTGATTCAGAACTTTTTTTTTCTCGTGGGAATGACCATAGGTATGTGCGTATTTGGTTGCAGCTCTACATTTCCAAGTCGTACGACTCGGACTGCCCTGCCAACGGCCCCTATTCTCTTTCTGCTCTAGCAGCCATGGCCATCACGTTCTTCAAAACTTCTCCTCCTACCTACTTCTAAACTCTTTTCTCCACTCTCCCTTCCCTTCAAGCGACTGAGCCGTGGTCTCGCAAGGAAAGATAGTGTCTTTTTTTCCTTTTCTTCAACCACACATTCATTCATTCAGGGGAAGCTTGCATGCAGTAACTGGTTCGGAAAGAAGGTAAGGTTCGTGGAAGTCGCCTCACCCTGAGCTGCCGAGCACAAAACAAAGCTTAGCCGAGAGTCATGAGAAGGCAAGGAGATTACACAGCAAGATGAAAAGAGAAGATACTTTGCCTAATGGATTATTGTGAAAGTTAGTGGGGAAACACTTTCTTTAAAACCATGCCCACTTCTAGTCGTACATTGAAGTAACGAGAAAACTCCAACCAAAACATATTTAAAAGAAGCGACGTTTTTAAGCCAATTTCTCACCCCTGAGGAAGAAGCCGGACAAGCTTCAAAACATCAGGTTTTTTTTTCTTAAATATATTTTGGTGGAGTTCTCATTCTTCAGTTCTATCCAAAAGAAACAGGCTTATGTCGAATGTTCACCTTTGATTCCTGTCGTACATTATATATCGCTGCTCTGATAAACCCCCTCACACGAAAACATTATAGAAGCAATGACAGATGCGCAACCGTTAACAGCCCCTCTTCCTTCTTGGACGCTTATAGCTCTCGTGTGCGTGTTGTGCGGGGGGGGGGGGGGTAGAGAGGAGTACTAACGAAAAAAATGTTGCATCTTGGGTTTGTTTTTTTTTTTTTGCACCAGG
>WOVY01013262.1:0-24969 GCA_013436015.1 Rhipicephalus annulatus | reverse complement strand
TTATTGATTTTTCATAGACATCGAGCAATCACACCAAAAAAGTAATGCTAAACTTGAACACACATTAGGCAAGGGGCCCGTTGTGGATGGATAAAGAACTACCTATTCAACCGGACGCAATCTGTACACAGTAGCCCCACCAGTTCTAAACTTATTCTTGTCACCTCCGGAGTTCCTCAAGGTAGCGTTTTGGCTCCTGCACTATTTATCATCTTTATCAATGACTTACTCCCTGACAACCCCGTCAACATAAGACTTTTGTGAGGACTGTATAATCCACAAAAAATACTTGTCCAGTCAACCATGTAAAATAAATTATGCACTGATTACAGTTTCCGCATGGTGTGCTAACTAACAAATGAGCCTTAATGTTTGAAAAACAGATTTTTGCGAATAACAAGGAAAACAACACATACAGGAGTTTTCTTATGCCATAAACGCTGACGCAGTAACAGTAGTCGCACAGCACAAGTACCTTAGACTAACAAAACGTTTGACATTAGATGGGATCGTCATGGGAACAACATTACTTCAACAGCACTTAAGCGGCTCTTTTTTCTTAAGCGACCACCTTCGTCAAGCGCCCCGTGGAACTAAATTACTAGCTTATAATACACTCGTTAGATCAGTATATATTATACTACCCCGGCACGTTTCCATTGACTAACAAAAATAATAACCATTACAAAGGGAGTGCAAAGAAAAGCATAAGGTTCATCTTCAATAAATATCAGCTTTCGCCCTCTCCCAGTGCTTGTATTAAATCGGCTGGATTACTCACAATTGGAAACCGCGCTGCGATCGCCCGATTTAAACTGCTTCATCAATTTATTCACAACAAGTTCATTGTTAATAGTACAAGTACATCTCTATTTAGACACAAGAATAGCACGAATAAACACTTATACACCCTAAATGAATATCGCTTTCATACAAATTGTTTAAATACTCTTTTTTTTCGCTAGGCATACGAGAGTCGAACGACTTACCTTACACTATTACCAATACCACACCGCTAACTACCTTTTATCACTACTTGAAAATTACTTACATGATGCACAAACATAAAACTACAAATATTGCGCACCCTTCTTTAGTGATGTATATAACTATTAGTATTTATCCAGCTACCCACAATACACTACCTATGCTTATAATGTATGGTTTTTTTGTATTTTCTGTAAAGCTTACCTACTAATGTGTGGCTATGACTGTATAATCGCAATGAAATTGATATTGATATGATGTATTCTTTATTCGAAGTATTCTTTATTCGAAGTATACCTGCAGCGCCCGAAGGCTTTATAGCAGGGGGGTTACATATTCGAAAGAAACAAATTTCATTTACAGCAGACACTTGTACACTTGTGAGCCCATTACACTCATGTATTGTTCTGACAAAAAAAACAATTTGCAAAAATTTTAGTCCTGGGACGGTATTCTCTCAGTTTGAAAGGATGATCAATTCGATTTGACAAATAATACGGCGTCTGTAAATACATATCCTTGATTCCAGTTTATTATTAAATATTAGATACAAAAAGTTTTAATCGCAATTTTCTTCTACGCGATGAAAGAAACTCCCGATTCAATTCTTGTTTCATAGCAGTACAGCTTTCCCGCCATTGATACCGTCCCAGGACGAACCTTGCCGCCCTGTTCTGTATTTTTTCTATCTTATCACTACGATATACCTGCGCCGGATCCCACACAGCGCAGGCGTACTCTAAGACTGGTCGTACACACGTCAATATGCACATTCTTTAAGTCGCTGATGCGAACATCGTAAGTTACGCTGAATAAAATTTAACACCCTCGCAGCTTTCGCGACAACATAATCAACATGTTCATTCCAGGAACAGTCAGAAGAAAAGAAGACACCCAGGTATTTGTAAGTTGTCTTCGTGGTAACTGGCACACACCATTTATACAATATCTAAATTCAATCTTCTTTGTCTTCTTTGAAAAACAAAGGTTAATGCACTTATTAAAATTTAAAGACATTTTCCACGTTGTACACCAGTCAAGAATACGCACCAAATCATTTTGAAGTTGGGAGGAATCCTGCTCACTCTTAATTTTCCGGTAGACTATACAGTCATCGGCAAAAAAGCCGGATAGACGATGAGATACCAACCGAAATATCATTGATATAAATTAAAAACAACAAAAGAGCCAAAACGGAGCCCTGTGGCACACATGATGTCACGTCAACACAACTGGATGCTTTTCCATTCAAAACAGCACATTGGTGACGATGCTTTAAATAATTTTCTATCCAGATTATCACATTTAGGTCTAAATTAAATAACTTAAGTTTTTGCAAAAAGAGCGCATGCGAAACCGAATCAAAGCTTTTTCGAAATCAAGAAAAATACAGTCAATTCGCCCATTTTCATCAATACTAGAGGATAAATCATGATCAAATTCAACCAGTTGCGTGGTACAAGATAGTCCTTTACGGAATCCATGATGATTTTCTATTAACGATTTGTGGTGCGTTATATGTCGCATTATTTCCTTGTACAAGATGTGCTCAAGTACTTTGCAGGCAATTGATGGTAATGAAATTGGTCTATAGTTGACAGCTTCCTTTTTGGGTCCACCTTTGTGGATCGGCACAACGTGGGCCATCTTCCAGTCATCTGGTAAGACACCAGCAGATAAAGAGTTCGAGTAAATTAAATGAAGATACACGGAAAACAGGAGAAGCACAATGTTTGTAAACACGCAGAGGAATGCCGTCAGGACCATTCGCTTTTGTTTGATCGAGATTACTGAGAAAGGCTTGAATGCCGTCCACGCTAAGCTCAATAGGCTGCATTAAGGGTACGGGATATACACATGGGATATCACAGTATTCATCAGTCTTTGGCGAAAATACAGAGCGAAAATATTCATTAAGGCAGTTCGCCTTGTCTATATCTTCCGAGAACACTTGATTATTATATTGGATTTCGTTAATACCGGTAGCATCCGATCCGCAACGTTTTAAGTACCGTCAGAACATTTTGAGATTTGTTTTCATTTCTTCGTTTAGCCTATTTAAGTAGCCCGCCTTCGCGTTTTTTGCCATAACTTTGTATTCACGCGTTAGGGCGCTTAACCTGTCGAAGTGTTTTTTATCCTTCGTTCTTTTGAAGCTACGGTATACTCGCTGCCTGTTTTTACTTATTTTTAATAACTGTGAGGTAACCCAAGGCTTCTTGCGGCTATTCATTCCACGAGAATGCACACTTGATATGTAAATATCTATGAGTTCCATTACTTTACTTTTAAAAGCACACCACAATTCTTGAGTGGTAGAATATTCGGCAAGGCATTCGAAAACAGGCAGATGATTTGAAAGCGCGTGTGACATCGCTGAGTAGTCACCTTTACCAAAAAGAAATGCCTTCCTTGTAGGTCGCTTCTTTGGCTTGTTCTTTTCAAAACTAATACCCGCGACGACCCGCGGTGTGATCACTTATACTCGGATCACTATATCAGCGTTAAACAGATTTCACAGTTGTGTATCAATGTTTAGCATATGTGAATTTTCATATTTATCTCAACATTACCATTCATGCACCAAAAGGAAAAAAAAGAAAGGAAACAGTTATCTTATTTCTCCTTATTTTTTCCTTTGTCTTTTGCCTTATATATTTAGAGTTTGTGTCCTAGCCGAATAGTGCAGTATACGACACAAAAGAATACTTTATTTACTTAATAATAACAGTTTTGGCTGGTGGACGAGGCTTTTTGAGAGGATCTAAGCGAAATGATACAAGCTCGGAAACCCCAAAAATGAAAAGAAAAAAACGAAACAAACAGACTAACGAGGCAACCGATAGACAAGAACAACAAGAAGAAGAAAGGAGCCTTGGAGAGTCGCCGGAAGCGGGTGTTTAATTCATAGTTACTAGGGGTAGATTAGACATGCGCCAAAGGAGGCGACCGAGTAAAAAGGAAAAAGGTGAAACATAGTCATGCTTTCACGGACCCCACATGGATCGAGTTAAAGTTCAAGTGGTTCGTCGGTTGGGCTGTGGTGTCGGGCCATACATACACAAGAAACATCCGACCCGCTCCAGCATTAGGAAAACAATGGCCACAATACAAAGCTAAATGTGCCCTCTCTCCTTCCCCTTTTCTTCCCTCTATTACAGAAAAGTGTAAAACCAGGCGTACTTAAAATAAATGAATAGATATTCTTTAGGAGTTCAACAAACAAAAACAAAACAAATGAACAAAAAGAAAAAGTGGCCCTGTATTTGCATATAATCTGCAATTGTTGTGGAAAGACGATAATGTTGCGTCTGGAGTGATTGAAAAAAAAACGTTTATTTGATGTTCTACGCAAGAAAATTGGTGAATTGCATTCTGGAGGCGCTGCGTTGAGTGTCTCGAGCGTGCACTGGAGGGGAACGAGCGCACCAAGTCACGTCACACGTGAGACATGAGCGCTATCTGGCAGTTATCTCGGGAAACGAAACGCGCAGCTTTGAGACGGGCGTGTGCGCCCGTATCAGAGGTGATAAAGTATAGAACGCAAGGCGACGGGTCGGTGCCACCGCTGTGTCGTCTTAGCAAAGCGTTGGAAACACTTCCCTTTCGTGCATGCGTTGGTTGATGCACGTAGCATGGAATTCGTTTAATTTCACGCGCTACACTGATCATCCAATGTGTGCGAATTCACGTATGTGTAAATAAATTAGTTGATTATTTCACTTTCTGTGTTTTACGCAACTTCGTGGAGGCACGTCAATCCCCCAATGCTCTCGTTGATTCCATGGGTAAGTGATCGGAATTTATTTATGAAGTATGACTCCTGCTGTTCGCGCTCTCGTGTGTTCTAGAAGCCGGATCGTAGGAGTATGAAACTTACGCTTTCGAAAGAGTGACCAGGAAGGTTGATAAGTTTGGAGAGCAGCAAATTGGGAGGTCCTTCACGTGTGCCCTGTGGTTGTTGAAGCATAAATGAAACTAGGTCTCCGTGTGTCCAATATATTCCTGCTTGCAAACCCCACAGCAAATTTTGTATACCACATTGACTGTGCCACAGTTAAGGTCGTCTTTAGGTTTGTACACAAAGTCTGAACAGAAGGTGGCTTCGGCCGTATCTGTGGTCACCATGTGTGTGCACACCCAGCAATGAGGTTTCCCGCATGGTCTACAGCCCTGATAGTGGTCAGAATGGTGTGTTTTCACCCTGGCCATTATGTCTCTCAGGTTCTTATTTCTTTGGTAAACGACCATGGGCGGAGTCTGAAAAACGGCATAGAGGTGGCTACTCTGTTCAAATATGTTGATGTGGCGGCTTAGTATAGAATTGACCAAAGGGGTGGCGGCGGAGTATGTGAGGATTATATTTGCCTTTAAGTTTATCTTTATTTCCGCCTTTTTCTCCCAGTGTTGATTCTCGGTCCAAAGAGCGAGCGCGCTCAATTACATTGTCAATAACTTTTGGGGGGTACTTTTGACCCAAGATGGCTGCTCTCGATTCCTGTGTGTGGGTGTCAAGTTGCGTAATTCTTCTGTATCTGTGGGCTTGAGAGGAAGGAACACCTTTTCAGCAGTTATTGGGGTGGCTGCTGCAGAAATGCAGATACTGTTGGTGATCAGTTGGTTTTTATACAGGGAAGTAGATAAGGTGGTGCCACTGAGTGATACAGTGACATCCAGGAAGGGAAAACTCTTCTGCGAATAGGTGTGCGTGAATGTTTTCGAAGGATGCAGGAGTTTAAATCAGAAATGAACTTGGAAAGATTGTGCTGACCATCAGCCCGCACGAAGAAGATATTATCGAGAAAGCGTCGGTAGAATATCCGTTTGAATTGGGAATTTTCAAGGAAAGTAATCTCCAAAGAGGCCCAGAAAATATTTGCGTAATTTAGGGCCAAGTTGGTTCCCATGGCAGTTTGTTCACTTGTAGGTAATGTTGAAATCGAAATTGAGATTTAAATTTTATTCCGTAACAAAGACATGCAACGAGGAGGAAAAGTAATAACTGTGAGAACAGCTTGAGTAGCTCTGACCCCCTAGTACACAGGGCAGCGCAGAAGATGTGCGGCTAAGGGCAACCAAAATAAATGTGTATCGCAATGTGCGTTAAAAAATAAACAATGAAAGGTTACAATACAGGAGCATAAAGTGTAGTCACCAGGTAATCTCACTATATAAACACTAATCACAACTGTTTTAGTGATAATATAGATATGCCAATTTTATGTTCCCTAATTAGGCAGTTTGGAAGTGTAGGACGTTAAACTTTCAACGTTTCATTTTCCTATTTCGTTCTACATTTTGATATGTACCACACTTCAGGAAGACGTATATTGTAAGCGGGAAAATTTTTCATTAGCCTAGCTACTCTAGCAATCTTATCATCATTTTAATAAACCGAATTTATTTAAACGACTTATTTTGTAATCATATATTGATTCAATCTGAATGGTGCAATGTTTTTTGAACATTTCTGCTGTGTGGTGTGATGTGGTACTTTACAGGCCAGACGCTGAGCTTTCTTTCGCAAAATGATAAGTTTGCTAACGTTTGCAGTTGTCGTTGTGGACCATACAAGAAAGCATATTTCAATAAAGAAGACAAAAATGAGTTAAATATAAGCATATTTACAGGAAAACGACAGTAGTAGCAACGGTGGAGTATAACATTAATTATCCCCGATAGTTTAGTAATAATTTGGTTCATGGGATCATCCCATGTAAAATTTTGTGAAAGATAAACTCCTAAAGATTTAAAACTTTTGATGACTTGAATTTCTGCGTTATCTATCGAAATAATGGAAAAGTGAACTTGTGTATTGCGGAGGTGAGATAAATCAGCTTTTAATTTATTTTGCTTTAAAACAGTTTTCTTGGGCACAAAAACTAATTTTTGACAATGCGTTATTCGCACGATTATTTAGGTCACTGCTACATCTGCTTGAAAAAAAAAACTCGTATCGTCAGCATATATATTGTAATGGGCTGATTCGTCCATACGAACTATCTCTTTAACGTAAAGTATAAAGGAAAACGGTCCCAAGATGCTTCCCTGCGGGACGCCTGTTTTAATAGATTTTGTTGCGGAATGATTGCCTTGAATTACGACGAATTGAGTGCAGTGTTGCAAGTATGAAGTGATCAATTTGTGCGCAACGCCTCTTATGACATATTGATCCAACTTTTGTAGAATTATATGATTAATGAGGTCGAAAGCGTTGTAGAAATCAAGAAAAAAATTGAGTACCATATTTCGGGGCTCAAAGTTTTCTAGAATGCATTTTTGTGCCTATAGTGCGAGCTCAGTAGATTTATTTTTCTGGAAACCATACTGTGCTGAAGTAATCAAGTTGAACTTGTCAATAAAAGCGGTCAAACGTTTAAAAATTATGTTCTCCAAACCCTTCGAGAACACAGATAGAATCGAAAAAGAACGGTAGTTCGACATGTCATTTCTGGTACCCTTTTGATAGATAACTGTTACTTTTACTATTTGCATGTTTCGCGGGAAATGTCCTGTAAACAAACATAGGTTGAAAATGTAGGTGAGACAGGGTGCTAGTATGTCACTATCTTATTTAACAGGTTTCATTTGAATATTGTCCGTGACAGTGGCTTTGCTGTTACTGAGTGTCAAAAAGGTCGCTACTAATACACTTTGTAAAATTCGCTCTATAAATATTGTTTGATTGTTTCGATTATTCGTACATTTTAGACCAGTACTTCTGGTTGTAGTGCCACTGACTGACAAGAAGAAGTCGTTAAATGCATCAGCTAATTCAGGTTCTTGAATTTCTGTACCATCTTTACAGTTTGTGTTAATGCCTCCAGTGGATTACTAAGCGTAACATTAAGTGACTTCCAAACGTTTTCCGTACGCCTTTGCGTTGAGTTAAATATGTTCGAAAAATATAGTTTGTTTTCATCGTGAAGGCGTACCTCTCTTTTGAAAACGTACCCATCTTACCACTCTTACGTAACGATAATATGAGGCTTTAATTGTACTTTCATGATCCGGCTTCGGATCTCAAGGGAGTTCTTTATAGAAACTTTCATCTGCCAGTTGGCGAAGCCCTTCTTTGATGTAGTCAGTCCTGTCGAGTACAGCCACAGCCCTATCATTATCAGTTGGTTTGATAATGATGCTCTGGCTATCACTTAAACTGCGCAAAGCTTCCCGCTCCTCCAGAGACAGCTTGTTGTGAGTGAGTCGGTGCTTTTAATATTCCCTGATTATGGCCTCTTGGTTGGCTAAAATGTACATGTCTAGACATTTGTCTCGTTGTTCACTTGGATTCCATAATTTATCTGAAAATTTATTTGTTGTGTGCTGCTTTGATAATGAAAGTAACCTTTTAGACGCAAGGTTGGCAAACTTGTCTAAACCTTGGTAAAGTTTAAGCTCTTCAATTGTGCCAGAGGCGGGGCAGAAGGTTAGAGCTTTTGAGAGCAGCTTTGTTTGCGCAGCTGTCAAAGATTTATTTATTTATTTATTTATTTATTTATGTATTTAAAAGTACCTTACAGGCCTTAGTTGAGGCATTGTGTAAGGGGGGCAGTAAAAAAAAGTGGACTTCTGTACTAGTTACAAAAATACAACGTTCATGAACAGCAGTCATGTAGCAGATCACATAACAAGAAGAGCAGTACAAAATAAAAAAGAAATCAACAACACTAACAAAGATAAAACAGATAATAAGGAAATATATAAGCGTCACTACGGGGCGTTACATTAAGAGACTGCAAAAAGGTTACAACGGAGAGCACAGTGCGGTTATGTCAAACATTTTTACACCTCGTTGGCCAGATAATTGGTCAATGCGTCACGAAAAGCATTATAGTTTGTCAGACATGCGATGCTATCCGGCAGGCACTTCTAACGTCGAACTGCTCGTGGAAGCGCAGAACAGTTGAATGCACGTGTTGATCCGTAAATGTGGGTATAGATAAAGTGATTATGAGCCTGTGTGGCGTGAAGTAGGGACTTTTCAAGCATGCTAGTGTTGTTTGAGATGAACGAATGAATTTGGGAAACACTGTCAGCGAGGCGATGTCACGTCGAGTACTCAATGATTGCGATGAAAGACCAAGTTTGATTTATGTGACGCTAGATCGATAGCTGTAATCGTGAGAAATGAGGCGGCTTGCTCTGTTCTGAATTCGTTTTAACATGTCATTAAGGTATTTTGGTAAGGGGACCAAATAGGGAAAAGGTAAAGGGCCCTAAACCACCAACTGGTCGAAATTTAGTTGAGGTGAGGAAGTTGTGCTCGAGTTTACAACGAACACGTAGTCGTGAGAATTTTTCGAAACGGTGCCGTATTAGCGGAGCTACATGCATTTGATGATCGAAACACGACGATTGCTTCTTTCCCTCTTTCCTACGCTGCCCACTTTCAAAACCGCTTGGCGCCTTCTCGCTAAGTCAGCTGAATGTTCCTCCTCACTCAGCTGCTGATCCGCAGGTCGCGGGTTCGAATTCCGGCTGCGGCTGCTGCATTTCCGATGGAGGCGGAAATGTTGTAGGCCCGTGTGCTCAGATTTGGGTGCACGTTAAAGAACCCCAGGTGGTCGAAATTTCCGGAGCCCTCCACTACGGCGTCTCTCATAATCATATGGTGGTTTTGGGACGTTAAACCCCACATATCAATCAATGTTCCTCCTCATGTCGCGTGTTCGCGTCACCGCAAGCGGCAACACGACCAAGAACAGCAAGGGGTGCGCGCTCAGGTGTTTGCAGAGTGACCGGAAGTCGTCGGTTGTCGTTCACGCAATCGCCAGCATCCAAAGTGGTGATGTAACTGAGTTTTACTGGTGATGTCACACATGTCAGTGGCGGGAATGGCGGGGACCGGAAAATAGAACCTGAAATGTTTTGGAAAATATTGAACGGGGTTGAGGGGCTATTTAACCACATTGGTGACATTGATGCTATTCTGGGGAGATTGACGAGAGGTTACAGTTTGATTTGTATACGTGGTGGAAGGATAGCTGGAGGGATATATTATGGTCGCCCATGCACCGTCTCGCTTGAATATCGTGTGTTTCTTGCCCTTAATTGTGAATCTCTTTTTTTAGTTCGTATTTGGCAAGCTCTTTTGTTTCTAACTGCGTCACCCTATTGCAAAAAGAGCGTGATGCCAGTACGTTTTTTGGCACTGGTACACGCTGGAGACGCTGGTACACGCTTGTAATCACTGGCCCTTCGCTGGGTCCACTGGGAAAAAGCTGTGTTGCACTGGTAGGGGCGCTGGCTCAACCCCTGTGATGCTGGTGTACACTGCGAAGTGCTGGAAGCGCTCGAATTTTCACTGGCAAGCCCTGGTGAATACTGGAGCAAGCACTTTTCTGCCAGCGCAACTGCAGCGTGCATGTTATTGTAGCGTGTGCCGTGGTTTGTTTCGGTGTCGTTTAATATAAAACACTTGATTCTACGGCACGGAGAGATGCTGCCCTATCAGGTACCGAGCATACGTAAGCGGTTTTACCCAGTGCCCGGCCCAGCGAGCATTAAACCTGTCATGGAGCCGCGTTAGTATATTTGTTACCGGCGCTTTTTGCTTCGTGTACACACGACTTAAAAGTGTGAGAATAACTGTAAAGTGTAGTTTAGAAATCCATGAACCTAAATCAACTATTTTGTTTTGTGTCTATGTTCGCACAAGGAACGCTGACGATCGAACGTCGCGCTTTTAGCTACGCAGGCTGCCACCGAAAGCTGCCGGCTGCACTTAGCTGGTACTACTCCGACTGATATGTTGATTGATTTGTGGGGTTTAACGTCCAAAAACCACCATAATATTATTAGAGACGCCGTAGTGGAGGGCTCCGGAAATTTCGACCACCTGGTGTTCTTTAACGTGCACCCAAATCTGAGTACACGGGCCTACAACATTTCCGCCTCCATCGGAAATGCAGCCGCCGCAGCCGGGAATCGAACCCGCGACCTGCGGGTCAGCAGCCGAGTACCTTAGCCACTAGACCACCGCGGCGGGGCACCGACTGATATGTAACAACACGAAACTTTCAGTTAGTAATTTAGTACGCCTTCGTGAACTGACTCCCTGCCATACGTTTTCTGTGGATTACAATGGTACTTCTATGGGTGTTTTAATAATGGTCGGTATTGATATAACTGCATATATCTGTACACTGGCACGCCCGCTGTTCACTGCCAGCGGAGGCCAGAAAAAACGGCTGTCGCTAGCCATCGCCACTCCATAAATGCATATCTGGCATTGATTGACCTTCCACTTACTTGAGATGCAGTTTAGGTAACACTTAGAAATATTGCGAAGCTCAAATGCAGAAACCTCAAGCATCGCAACACAGCTGCTTCGAAAGTAGTCTTACCCAGTGCCCCGTCCCGGTGAGGCCTATCGGGCCGCCCACGTCGGTGTACCTGCTGCCGGTGCATTTTACTTTAAGTTGCACAACTCTAAAGTGTAAGAATGACTGTAAAATACAGTTGAGACATTCCTGAGCCTAAATCGACCATGTATCCGCGTTTGTGGTGCTCGCACAAGGAGCGACAACAATCAATGTGTCGTGCTTTCAGCACCCTAGGCTGCCACCAAAAGCTTCCTTCTGAGCGCAGGAGCCGGTACTTCTCTGACTCGTAAGAACACGCGTAAGAACACGCGATCACGTAAGAACACGCGATTTCGAGTCGGCAATTTTGTAAGCGTTAGTTTACTAACATACTGGAATACTTTTTCAGCGGATTGCATTAGTCATTTCTTCGGCTGTTTCTTAGTTGCAGGTATCAATATAAATGCAAATATGTAATCTGGCACGCCAGATGTGTACAGCTACGTCGTCGCTTGCGCGAAAGAAAAATACTCAATTTTCACTCGTGTGCGTAGATATCTACCAAACAAGACACGTAAATCATCTGCACTTGTTTACCAGGAGCAAGTGCTACAAACGACTATCAAAGGAAAAAAAAGACTATCGGAAGCAAAGCAACAGCTGACAATCTGTGGCTGCTCCTCCAGTCATTTTGAGATTTTCCAGAGTTAAGACGTAGATGCTTCAAACAACTTTGCGCTCTTGGTAATATTTGCTCGTCATTTGGTGCCCGGAAGACGCTCGTCACTGTCGAATCAAGACACAATTGTTATTTGGAAAGGAATATCGTGTCGGTCTTGACTGTGCGACTTGTGAACATAAAGTTGAATGGCGCGTTCTTTGGATAAATAGTCATTTTACAAACCTATCAGTAGGTTCTGGTGTGGCATAGTATAAATTTTGTGACATGACGGGCAGTGTAATTAACTGGCATAAAACAACTGGCTTTTGGTACGGCAACCGGGATGTGAGGCCCGAGGTACACCTTAACATAAAATGGGAAAGCAAACCCCTAAAGTACCTCGGTGTACCCTTGGACAGCTATCGCGACAACGCGGATTACTGGAAAGGTGAAGCAGAAACCCTCAGGCAAAAAACAAATGCCTGGGGTTGTCGGGATCTGTCTATATTCGCACGTGCGACTGTATGCAACATGTTTTTGATATCAAAAAACTGGTATCTCATGCATGTTATCTGTATGTCACACGTAATGTACAGAAGCTTCACAAGAGTTTTGCTGTGCCCCGCCATGGTGGTCTAGTGGCTAAGGTACTCGGCTGCTGACCCGCAGGTCGCGGGTTCATATCCCGGCTGCGGCGGCTGCATTTCCGATGGAGGCGGAAATGTCGTAGGCCCGTGTGCTCAGATTTGGGTGCACGTTAAAGAACCCCAGGTGGTCAAAATTTCCGGAGCCCTCCACTACGGCGTCTCTCATAATCATATGGTGGTTTTGGGACGTTAAACCCCACAAATCAATCAAATCAGAGTTTTGCTGTGTTTGTGTGGAAATCGCCGTGGGAACGTACAAGCCGGTCTTATTAATTCCAGTCCATTAGCAATGGCGGACTCGGTTTATGTCATTTATTTATTAGACAAGTTGTCTCTCAGTTTATTTTCCTTCACGATCAAAGAAACAAATTTCTGCAAACAGTGATAAAAGTAAGGTTGTTATAAACGCATTCCAGATTTTGTTGTGTCTACAAACAGTGGTAGGTGCCGATATGTGACTGGAGAAGTTATACAGTCTTTTGAGTTTTTGAAAGTGCGTTTTTCGCTGGAATATCTTGCCACTATTAAGCGAAAAAATCTGTACAGCTATCTCCGCGATGTCTTGTTCCCAACACCTTTGTACAGATCTATGTTCAATGGAGGATCCGGACAGGACGTTTTGAAAAGGGTCAAAAGGATGAAAGTAAAAGCAGGGGCAAAAACTTTCTTCTTTAAATTTCATTCCAGGGCTCTTTCCTTAAAGCAGTGGCTAGCGCACAAGGGAATCTATGTACCATGGACAACCAATTGTATACTTTGTAAAACACCTGAGACAATAGACCACGTGTTTATTCATTGCTGGGACGCTGTCTTTCATTGGGACATCCTTCAAAGAACATTGAAAAAAGACCTCCCCATTACAAGCCATGGCATTCGTTTTCTCTGTGTCGATGATGACGACAGCATACCATACGACATTTTTATGTTAATTAGCCTTCACATCATCCGGCAGACCACAATAGTTTACAGACATCTTCACCAGAACATACGTCCTGTCGGGGAGAACTTCATTGCAAATATGTGGTATATCACTGAGGTGTATAAACAATAAGAAGAACCTCCCAGCTGGCTAACAATGTTAGAGGAACTGTGCAACCTAAAAAAAATTTAATGTGAGCACTTCGGATCAAATATTGGTCCAAGTGTAATTTATCATTCATGTTTTAGTGTGAACACCTGTAAATAAAAACAGGTAATAAAGAAAAAAAACTGGTGTGGCATAGTGGGTAGCGTACTCGGTTAGAGATCAGGAGGTAGCGAGGTCAAATCCTGTCATGCAGTGCTTTATTTTTTCAGTTTTTATTTTTTTAATTTTATTATGAATGCGCGTTATTTTACTTATATGTATATTTATTTATTGAGGGCGAATGGGCGCCCCCGTTTAATCCCTGGGAAGCCATTTAGCGCAGAGTACAGGGATGCTACTGCTCCAGCGTCCCAGTACCTGCGCTGGGAGGCGCTGGTACCAGTGCCATACTGGGCCCATAATCAGGTATGGCACTGGACGCTGGTACCCAGTGGCGCTGGTTTTTGCAATAAGGCAAAAATCACTATTTCAGCCACACCTGTTCTTCCTCTTTAATTTCCATCCCCCTACGTGTACTGTGTTGTATTACGACCTGCGTAAGCCTAATAGATGCATCTTTGAAGATAATGCTCCACTGCTACTGCACTTTTTTGATGAAGTTATTCATTGCCCACCCGCTTCGGGCGACTCTCCGTCGCTCTCTTTTTGTTCTTCTTCTTCTTCTTCTTGTTGTCTGTTGATTGCCTCGTTAGTTCGTTTGTGTCGTTTTTTTTTCGCTTTTCCTTTTTCTTTTCGTTTTGCGAGCCTACAAACTGTGAGGGTGGCCCTCTGCTACGAGAATGCGTATCATTGTATTTAGATCCTCCAAAGAAGGTTGGTCCGCAGCTGAAGCTGTTACGAATAAATAAATAAATTATTGTTTTGTTACTATGCTGCAATATTCTAGAAGTATATATATATATATATATATATATATATACATCCTCCCAAAAATTCATAAACCCGGTAACCCAGGTCGACCAATCATATCAGGCATCGGTACAATAACTGAACCCATATCAAGGTACGTGGACAAACTAATAAGCCACATTCCATGCACCCTCGCGTCGTACATAAAAGACACCACACATTTTCTTCGAGACATTGCGGGTATCTGTGTGCCGAAAAACTCGTACTTGGTTACTCTTGATGTCTCTTCATTATATACAAATATTCCTCACGATGACGGCATAGCTGCATTACAAAACATGTACACAAACCATAGACAATCTAACACCCCAGATTTCTCTGCCATTGCAACATTGACGAGGATGGTCCTCGAATTAAATTCATTCGAGTTTAACCAAGAGTAATTTCGACAAATCAGCGGGACCGCTATGGGCACCAAAACGGCACCTAATTATGCCAACATATTTATGGGAAAGCTAGAATCTGAATTTCTTGCACAAAGTTCCTTGAAACCAATGTTATACAGAAGATACATAGACGACATCTTTCTTATTTGGACCCACAGCGAGGATGAACTTCTCAGCTTTATAGACACTTACAATGCTGTACATCCGAACATACACTTCACACACACATACTCGCAAGTTACCGTAAATTTTTTTGATGTTACCATAACGATAGAAGAAGAGAAGCTCTCTACAACCCTATATCGCAAACCGACGGATCGACAACAATACCTTCATTACCAAAGCGATCACCCACGCCACTGTAAAAACAGTATCCCATACAGCCAGGCTCACTGGTTTAAGCGAATCTGCTCTAGAGACGCTGACTGACACGAGCTCACAGAGGCTAAAACTTATGCTCGAGCAACAAAAATACCCCCATATGTAATTAATGACGCTGTTCAAAAAGCGAGAAAACTAAAGCGTGAAGACTTACTTATGAAGCGACCACCACGAAAAGACCCACAACGAACAAACCTGTGCTTGACTTACATCACAAACTTCCCCAATGTAAACAAAATCCTTAAACGACATTACAACATTCTGGAACAAAGTGAACGTCTGAAACGCGCATTCCCATCCGCTCCAGGCGTCGTTTACCGACGACCACGTAACCTCAAAGAGACCCTTGTCCACTCCCAAATTAACACATCACCCCCCAATAATTCATGCCGCCCTTGCTTAAAGCCACGATGTCTTGTATGTAAGGCGATGCGAGAAACAGACAAAGCAACCAGCACGCAATCCAAGTTTTCGATTAACATACGAGGAAACCTAACATGCGATTCCTCTAATGTGGTGTACCTACTCGAATGCAACGTGTGTGGTATGCATTACATCGGACAAACAGAAACACCATTTAGGATTCGCTTCAATAATCACAGAGCCCATGCAAATCAGCCCCAAGTCTACCTCTATCAAAACATCTCAATCTTCCCGACCATGCATTCGACAAACTATCAGTAACGCTCTTAGAGACGGGATTTAAATCAAATCGAGAACGTGAACAACGAGAGTCATACCTTATCCACTGATTTAACACCCTAGATAGAGGAATAAATGAGAATCCTGGTACACTTGCAGCAATTAAAGCATTAGAAAACAATAACGGCAACAATGAAAATAGTAACTGAGTTCACGGCACTGCAGCTGCGAAGGGCACTGGACAACCCAAAACAATTCCAAGTGTAACTACTCTTCCTAAGTACAGCTGTCGTCTGTTTTCTGTTTTACTTTACTACACAATCAATTGTGCCATGCACGACATGCCCAACAGCAACCATGTGCACAGCCGGGAGGTCCCCACGACACGCGTAATTTAGAAGCAGGCAAGGAATTTGCATTGCACGCGCTTGCACAACCTACCGCAATACGGGGCACCCCTATTTTTACGACGAAATGTTGACAGGGCGCGGAGTAGTTAAAGGCTTAGAACTTCCTAAAATGCCCGCTGACCAGCCTCTGCCACAATACGCGGCCCCCGTCCTTCTACGACGAATTGTTTACGGGACCCCGAGTAGTTAAAGGCTTAGGACTTCCTGAAAAGCTCTTTTTTGCCCCACACCGAATCGCCAGTGCCAGGAGGGGCCGTCTGATCGGGAGGAATGCGCTAGTGAACGGAAACATACACAGACCGCTGACATCAGAAAGGTGAAGGGGAGAGGGGGGAGAGATGAGGGGGGAAGTGGAAGGAAAATAGAAAGGGGGGACACCCGAGGGGCGTCCACCGTATATTATTTTTCTCTTTTTTCTTTTTTTTGTTTCCATTTCTTTTCTTTTTTTCTTCCTTTTTCCCCTCTTTCCTTGCCCTCTGATTTGAGATTGTATAAAGCTGAGCACCGACAAACTGTATCTTTATTCCTGATGAAGGCCAGACTCTAGGCCGAAACCGTCGAAATAAACCACGTTGCGACCGCTCACGGAGGATCTACTAGACTATATATATATATATATATATATATATATATATATATATATATATATATATATATATATATATATATATATGTTTTCAATTACTTGAAGTACGTTGCAAATAATCACTCTTCCAATTCAAGTTTTTTTATATATAACGCAGTTACACTTGTCAAGGCACCCAATCATGACCACTGCGAACAAACTTCTGGTGAGAAGGTAACGCAATCAAGTTAGAAATGCTGCCAGCACTTAACGTACAACAACCTGTCATCCCGCTCATATCAAATTAAATTAAATTAGGCGCTCACTCAGGCACTCTACCACTAATCGAAAACTCATGTCACGTCGTAATGACACGTGCTCCGGGAGAGCAAATCTCTCTCGCCTATTGCCGAGAAACCTCCCCAGGTCAATGCGTGAGTAGAACTGTGCATACGCAAAGAGACATGGCAATGAAGCGTTTGTGAGGCCGAAATCCACACAAAAGCTGCAATATCACAAGTTCAAAAAAAGAAAAACAGTGCAGAAATGCGTGCGCCAGTCCGAAATGACGACGATGACGAGAGAGAGCTGCTAGACGCCACAGATCAATTCTGTATCAGTTGCTGCCCAGATGGACGAAACGTGACGAGTAGAAATGCTTTGCATGACTTGTGGCATGACACTAAAAGTTTACCGTCGGGGCTTCGGTCACTGCATTTTCGGCTCTGTAATACACAGCATTGCTCACTGAACACCATGTATAGCTCCAAACACTCGCATGGTGCTCTGTAAAGTGTTTGGTAAAAGAAATAAAGCATACCAGAAGAGAGGAAAAAGACAATAAAAAGAGAAGTTACGAATAAATAGCCAAAGTCGCCGTGAACCTTCTCCTAATACTGGTAGAAGTCAAATTGAAGCTTTCGCTCAAATCTCTCGTGTGATAAATGTGCTCTGATTGATTCACAGTTTCGCGTACTCCGAGGAGAGAGACCATTGTGTGACTGAGTAATGATAATAGTTTTCGACGCTCTGTGGACATTCTGTCCATAGCCCGGCTTTTGAAAATAGAGTTGGGTACTGAAGTTATCATTCTACTAACTGATTTATTTACAAGATAAGGTCAGTGTATGCGGGATGCTTGTTGGTGACCTATCTGCGACATTTCTGAGACAGCATAATGGCTCGACGCTTCTTTAGGAAACCGTCGTGTTTTTATTCTGTCCTCTTACTAACGAACCTGACATGGGCAGTGAAAGGTATGCATGGCTTCTGCACGAGCAAGAGCAGAGAGAAATAGGTCGGCTTGATCAGACATAAAAAGCTGCGCGTGCCGTGGGGTCTAGGCGTAAGTTCTCGAGTATACTCGCCTTTTATTTTTATTTATTTATTCACTTATTTTTGTTCTACAAACAGGAAGTTTCTTCATGTTCTTCCTTCTTCATCTTCGTTATTTTTTATAGCAACAAGATGCACCGGATCGAGGGAAGTACTGCATTTTGTTTTAGGTAACAAGAAGCACATCGTGATAATATAAAGTAACGATTAAATAGGGTAAGAAACATGACAAGAAGAGAACTTCGATGGGCGCAGACTCGTGAATGCGTTTTATCGAGAAGAAAACTCATTATATACAGATCACAACCGCAAATATATCTACATGCGGTGCGAGAAACCTCTTTTCGTTACCATGCAAGGGTGTTTCACTGACTCAAACGTCTCTGGTTTTTCTTCGTGACGAATTGAGGCGTGATATGCTCACGCCAATTGGACCCTAACACAGCCTAAAGTTTTTGGTGCCGCCAGCAAAATGCTGCCGCGGTTCACTATAGGCAGCCAACGGGCATGCGCTGCAGTGAGGATGCATATTATATCCTTGTCAATTGTTTATCGCAAGCTGGTGTTTTTTCTGTCTTTGATTATTCAGTGACCTATTTGGCCGATATTTCAAATTTCCTCCATGTCAGAGGTATTTCGTATATAGTTCCCCTGTCAATCACTGCAACGAACCGATCGGCTTCGTTCTTCTTGCAATATTTCACGCTCCTACAAGTCGCAGAAGGAAGTTGCCGTTTGTGTAGTATAGTAAAGGCTTTCTGCCTAATAACAGCCACTCACGAGTCAGAGGTCATCCCGATTCTTTTTTTTTATATGTGTGTTTACTTATTATGTATTTTTGCACAGCGCCTGGTGCAACGATTTACGACAGACTCACCCAGCAACATGCGTTACGCATGGCCTCATCGACTTAAAAGGTCCTTTGAGTTATGTGGCTATAAACTTTCGCACGGTTATAACGAATCGCAGCCATTAGTGACTTCAAAATTATTGAATTATAAGTGCTTGAATGCGCAAACCAAAATTTAGTTAACGCATGGAAAGTAAGAGAGCAGAGAATAAAATAAAGAGCACAACAAAAAACATGGAACCGATAGCTGAGCTAAATTTTGATGTTAAGAATTCTTTTACTCTAACAAGGCATGCTCAGCGCGGTATTCCTTCAGAATACCCACCATAAAAGTTTCGTCCAAGAACCCTAACGCCAAACACTTAGAGGAATGTAATAATTTGATTTAGCTACGTTCTTCTCCGTTTTGTTTGTATACCTTGGCCTGTCATTCACTTTGCCATTTTGCTTGTATTACTGGAAGACGAAGTGATTCTTTGTAGAACACATCTCGCTCGTCTCAGTGCTTTCTGGACTTTTTGCTGCAGTTTGTGGGGTGTATTGCCCCCGTAGGTTGCGGTAATGGATGTACAAACCTCACGAGGCAAACGTCTGACTCCGGTTCTACCGCGGCCTACTACCTCGAGGAAGCGAGGAAACACATCCAGTGAGAGCGATGACACTGAGCTGTACTCCGCATCTTGCGACGTGTCCTCAGACGACGGCTTTCAACCTGTTCTGCACCGCAAGGCCAAGCGACGGATCATCAATCTATCGCCGGTTGTCAAGTACAGCCACCGTGAAAACGGCGCCCCCAGCGATGGCCCCATTCCATCCTGTTTGTGCCAAAGAACGCTACCGAAAGTCGGCGTGTTCTGAACAGGCAAGTGCTTTCGCTCTATTTTGAGAACACTGTGCCGAACGAGATTAAAGACCTACGGCTTAATACAAGAAGAAACATCCTGGCTGTCGATGTGTGGCACCCGAGTGCGCTGAGCCGCTGCAACAAGTAACACAACTGGGAAACATTGCAGTTAGGTCCATCATACCAGCCGATGGCGTGACCACATCAGGAGTCATTTACGACATTAACACGGAAATCCCAAACGCAGACCTTCCAATACTTATAAACCAGCGAGTCAAGACAACGTCATTGTCAGCGTTGGATGGCTTGGAAACACACGCTGTGTGAGAGTAACGTTCAAAGGTGACTGTCTTCCCGCATACGTGAAGGTTGGCCACTTTCGTCAACAAGTTCGACCGTTCATTCCTAAACCCGTGCAATGCTTCAATTGTCAGAAGATCGGCCATGTAAAGGGTGTTTGCAGGAGCTCCGCAGCGTGCCCCCGGTGCGCCGAACCACACGCGGAAGACAACTGTAGCGCTACCACACTGAAGTGTCCTAACTGTCAGGGTGCTCACAAGGCTTCTTCGAAAGAATGTCCGCACATAAGAAAGAATTTTCTATTCTGAGGCAAATGGTACGAGACAGCTCGACCCACAAAGAAGCTGCCGAGAAAATCCGGCGAGACGACGTCGCCGTTGAAGGTCTTCACGTCAGAGAGCGCCAACTTCAGGGCGATAAGTCGACGCATCAGGAAAGATCGCCAGCTGCAGTTTACAGCACGGCAAACACAGACGTTGTAAAAGAGCAAAGGGGCAGACCAGTCTCTACAGATAGTGGCCCTCCACTTACGCGTAAACAACGCTCAGAAGAGCCGCAGTAGAAGCCGTCTTCTTCAGAGCAAGCTGCTGTATGGAGGACTTGCGGAACACAGATCAGCAAGTGATAGCTCTTTTGCGATCATTAATTAACGCCATCCGCTTGTTGTTGAGGCAACTTGCACACACCATCAGCAAGAAGTGCATTACAATTACTGGACGCTTTGAGTCCAGTACTCGCAGCGCTTGAGTAAATAATGGCTCACCAGCCACTGTCTTTCAGAGAAGAGGTCAAAAAGCAGCGATTATTCAATGGAATGCCCGGGGACTGAGGTCACGCATCGCCGATTTCCGTCGGTTCGTGTACACCAATAAGTTCCCCATCATTGTCATCTGCGAGCCAAATTTGCAGAAAGAAATCAGACTTTCTGGTTATGAGTCATTCATGTCGTCTACAACTGCGGACAATAGCAAAGTTCTGATGTTTATTCGCCGCGACCTCACCTACATTCATCATCCGGTGTCACCCACGACGACAATCAATATATAAGTATAACAGTGAAAAGGAGACTTACCATCACGGTTGTGGGTGCCTACCTCTCTCCGACAAGTCGTTTCGACCATACAAGACTACAAGGCCTGTCAGCAACTTCTCACCCATGCATTATAATTGGCGACTTCAACGCCCATCATACAATCTGGGGAAGTTCGAAGACCAATGTTAAAGGGAGAAAGTTGGTGTCCTTCGCCTCCGACAACCAACTTTTCTTGCTAAATGATGGCAGTCCAACGTTCCTGCGTGGTTCAAGGTATAGCAGCTGCCTTGACCTGGCCTTTGTCTCACGAGGCCTCGTCAGGCATGCTGAGTGGTTTCCAGACATAGAAACGCATGGAAGTGACCACATCCCACTTACGTCAAAATCGAAGGATTGTCCCATGCTAAGATACGCGACAGTGTTCAGAGAGTGGACTGGTTGAAATTCCAGTCTCGCATGGAAGAGCAATGTGAAGCAAGCATAACCCTCGACATAGAGGAGATAATTAAAAGCACAATACACGATACTACGTGTACCCTCACCTGCTCTCCCAAAGCAACGGAATTTGACATCGAGCTAGAACGACTTCGAGCAATCCGACGGCGTGCTGAACGAAGATACCGACGCACGGAGGCAATAGAAGACTTACGGATTGCTCGACGTATACAAAAGAAGATTCAGCGCAGGATAAATAAACTCGAGTCACAACGTTGGACTTTTTTTGTGAGTCACTTGACCCACAAAAACCTTTATCCCAATTGTGGAAGACGGTACGAGGCCTCCGCACAAAACCCACTCAGTGGTCACCATTCAGGGCTCTCGCACTTTTGAACAGAGACGCAGCATTGACGTGGCAGAAGACTTCTGTGCCAGAGTATCTGGGCCACTCGCAGCGCCCAATAGCCTATTGCCCTCGACTAACTGTCCACAAACACTGGATTCCCGCATGGATATGCCTTTTTCCATCGTGGAGCTCGGAGCAGCACTAGCTTTGTGTGGACGCACGTCGGCACCAGGGCCCGATAGAATTTCTTATAGGGCCTTGTGTCATCTGGGTGAACGCGCGAGAATCCTCCTTTTGGAGTTGTACAACAAATCCTGGCAAGATGGAACGCTCCCGACAAGCTGGAAGACAAGTCGCCTAGTTCCACTTCTGAAGCCAGGCAAGTCACCGTTGGACCTCTCATCTTATCGTCCGATCGCATTGGCCAGTTGTATAGGCAAAGTTATGGAGAGGATGATCCTGGACGCCTGGAGTGGTTCTTGGAGTGTAACAACATCTACCCAGATGCCATGGCAGGATTTCGGCGTGGTCGAGCATCGATTGACAACGTAGTCGACCTGGTCACTTATGTCCAACACGAGAAAGGCCGTAAGCGTCTCTGCGCATCTTTGTTCCTAGACGTCAAAGGGGCGTATGACAACGTTACGCATGAAGCTGTTCTCACCGCTCTCGAAGATATAGGAGTAGGTGGTCGGATGTATCACTGGATACGTAGTTTTTGTCAATGCGATCCTCTTTGTGAGCACTGAAGACGGTCCAACCTCTCCACATTACAGCCACCGTGGCGTCCCCCAGGGTGGCGTACTCAGCCCTGTGCTGTTCAATCTTACGTTAATTGCTCTCACTGAGCATCTGCCAAGCACGGTCAGGCTATCAATGTACGCAGATGACATCTGCATTTGGGCATCGGCTGTAACACGCCTGCAGTTACGAGGAAGAATTCAAAAAGCTGCCACTGAAACATTACACTACCTCCGAAATCGAGGCTTGGAAATTTCTTCCGAGAAATGCGCCCTCGTAGCTTTTACACGAAAGCCTATGGATAAGTACACTATAAGCATCAATGGTCAAACTGTACCATACGTTCGATCGCACAAGTTTTTGGGCGTCATAATTGACAGGAATCTATCATGGAGCGATCACGTTTCGTACATGAAGAAACGGTTAATGGACATCTGTAATATACTGAAGTTCTTTGCAGGGAAGACTTGGGGAATGTCTCCCAGTGCAATGCTACAGCTGTACAGAGTACTTTTTCTCGGTTTCCTGCGGTATAGTTTACCGGTATTGACCAATGCAAGCAAAACAAGCCTTCGAACGCTACAGAGTGTTCAGTCCCAGGCACTCCGGATTGCCTCGGCTTGCCTCGTAGTGCGTCAACAATGGCTACTATAGCTATCGCCGGTGACCACCTCATCACAACACATATCGACGTTGAGGACTCCGGACACATATAAGGCATATTGCTCGGACACCCTGCCACCACCTAGCCTCTTTACCAGCAGACAGACCACGTTCGTCATTTTGCCAAACGGTCACCACATACCGCGATTCTTTGCCAACATGCTTCACACCCGCCGCCAGGCCTTTGACTCCTCCCTGGTGCCTGACTCAGGCTAATATCAGGCTAACTATACCTGGCATCAAGAAAAAAGCAGATATGTCGTCACTGCTCTTAGACAGCTTGCTCTGCTCTTGTTATACGAGACGTATCAAGGCTGTATACACGTATACACCGACGGCTCTGTTTTACAGAAGAGTTCAACGGCATCATTTGTTATACCGATAAAAGACACGACGAAAAAAAATCAAGACCTCCCCACCTTACGACATCAACGGGAGCAGAGCTCACAGCTCTTCGTGCCGCATTGCAATTCATCAGCGATCAACAGCCACAAAATGGACAATTTTCAGTGACTCAAAGGCGGCACTGCAATCCCTTATATCACCTTTACGCCACGGCCCGTACGAACAGCTGGTATTTGAGATTGCAGAAAACTCACCAATTTCATTGAGGAAGGACATGAAATAGCCTTTCAATGGCTGCCAAGTCATTGTGGAATAATTGGCAATGAACGGGCCGATCGAGCAGCCCGTTCTGCCCATACTGAAAGCGATGAAATATCAATTCCGCTTTCCAGAACTGACGCTGCACGGCAACTCCGCATGCTTGCTCGCAAGCAACACGTCACAATGGAACGAGTCACATTTCTCCATGCACGGTTAGGTACTTTAGACCCAACTCTCAGTCTTCGAATTCCTCCGGAATTACGCCGACGAGACGCTACTATGCTGTGCAGATTATGGTTGGGCGTCGCATTTACCAAGCGTATGCGTTTCCGCATAGGAATGGCTGACACTGCTGCCTGCGACCATTGTGGCAGGGATGAAACAACTTGGCACATTCTGTGTGAATGCCCACAATACTGCTCGCAGAGACAGTCACTCTGCAATGCACTAGATGAACTGGACAACCCAGCCTCTTTCGGAAGAAAGACTCCTGCGCTGCCGACAGGACTTTATGTCGCAGAAGAAGGCTGTGAAGGCGCTCATGCGCTTCTTGCGTTCAACCGGCCTGTCCAAAACGACTGTGATTGAACTCCCTGAATGTGTGTGCATGTTTTTTTTTTCTAATTTATTTTTTATCTCTCTATAGCTATCCTCTTTCCGACCCTTTTCCCCACCCCGTACAGGGTAGCAAACCAGTTCGTCTAGGTTAACCTCCCGTTCTCTCCTTTTAATTATTTCCTCCTCTCTCTCGCTTGTATTTACTACGTGCTGTATAGAATTTGGTCGTTTATTGTATTTCCTTTTTACCCTCTCATTGCTGACGTGGGGTGG
>WOVY01013261.1:0-20679 GCA_013436015.1 Rhipicephalus annulatus | reverse complement strand
AGACCAGTCTCTACAGATGAGTGGCCTTCACTTACGCGTACACAACGCTCAGAAGAGCCGCAGCAGAAGCCGTCTTCTTCAGAGCAAGCTGCTGTAATGGAGGGCTTGCGGAACACAGATCAGCAAGTGATAGCTCTTTTGCGACCATTAATTAACGCCATCCGCTTGTTGTTGAGCAAATTGCACACACCATCAGCAAGAAGTGCATTACAATTACTGGACGCTTTGAGTCCAGTACTCGCAGCGCTTGAGTAAATAATGGCTCACCAGCCACTGTCTTTCAGAGAAGAGGTCCGAAAAGCAGCGATTATTCAATGGAATGCCCGGGGACTGAGGTCACGCATCGCCGATTTCCGTCGGTTCGTGTACACCAATAAGTTCCCCATCATTGTCATCTGCGAGCCAAATTTGCAGAAAGAAATCAGACTTTCTGGTTATGAGTCATTCATGTCGTCTACAACTGCGGACAATAGCAAAGTTCTGATGTTTATTCGCTGCGACCCTCACCTACATTCATCATCCGGTGTCACCCCACGACGACAATCAATATATAAGTATAACAGTGAAAAGGAGACTTACCATCACGGTTGTGGGTGCCTACCTCTCTCCGACAAGTCGTTTCGACCATACAAGACTACAAGGTATCCTGTCAGCAACTTCTCACCCATGCATTATAATTGGCGACTTCAACGCCCATCATACAATCTGGGGAAGTTTGAAGACCAATGTTAAAGGAAGAAAGTTGGTGTCCTTCGCCTCCGACAACCAACTTTTCTTGCTAAATGATGGCAGTCCAACGTTCCTGCGTGGTTCAAGGTATATCAGCTGCCTTGACCTGGCCTTTGTCTCACGAGGCCTCGTCAGGCATGCTGAGTGGTTTCCAGACATAAAAACGCATGGAAGTGACCACATTCCCACTTACGTCAAAATCGAAGGATTGTCCCATGCTAAGATACGCGACAGTGTTCAGAGAGTGGACTGGTTGAAATTCCAGTCTCGCATGGAAGAGCAATGTGAAGCAAGCATAACCCTCGACATAGAGGAGATAATTAAAAGCACAATACACGATACTACGTGTACCCTCACCTGCTCTCCCAAAGCAACGGAATTTGACATCGAGCTAGAACGACTTCGAGCAATCCGACGGCGTGCTGAACGAAGATACCGACGCACGGAGGCAATAGAAGACTTACGGATTGCTCGACGTATACAAAAGAAGATTCAGCGCAGGATAAATAAACTCGAGTCACAACGTTGGACTGCTTTTTGTGAGTCACTTGACCCACGAAAACCTTTATCCCAATTGTGGAAGACGGTACGAGGCCTCCGCACAAAACCCACTCAGTGGTCACCATTCAGGGATCTCGCACTTTTTGAACAGAGACGCAGCATTGACGTGGCAGAAGACTTCTGTGCCAGAGTATCTGGGCCACTCGCAGCGCCCAATAGCCTGTTGCCCTCGACTAACTGTCCACAAACACTGGATTCCCGCATGGATATGCCTTTTTCCATCGTGGAGCTCGGAGCAGCACTAGCTTTGTGTGGACGCACGTCGGCACCAGGGCCCGATAGAATTTCTTATAGGGCCTTGTGTCATCTAGGTGAACGCGCGAGAATCCTCCTTTTGGAGTTGTACAACAAATCCTGGCAAGATGGAACGCTCCCGACAAGCTGGAAGACAAGTCGCCTAGTTCCACTTCTGAAGCCAGGCAAGTCACCGCTGGACCTCTCATCTTATCGTCCGATCGCATTGGCCAGTTGTATAGGCAAAGTTATGGAGAGGATGATCCTGGGACGCCTGGAGTGGTTCTTGGAGTGTAACAACATCTACCCAGATGCCATGGCAGGATTTCGGCGTGGTCGAGCATCGATTGACAACGTAGTCGACCTGGTCACTTATGTCCAACACGAGAAAGGCCGTAAGCGTCTCTGCGCATCTTTGTTCCTAGACGTCAAAGGGGCGTATGACAACGTTACGCATGAAGCTGTTCTCACCGCTCTCGAAGATATAGGAGTAGGTGGTCGGATGTATCACTGGATACGTAGTTATTTGTCAATGCGATCCTTCTTTGTGAGCACTGAAGACGGTCCAACCTCTCCACATTACAGCCACCGTGGCGTCCCCCAGGGTGGCGTACTCAGCCCTGTGCTGTTCAATCTTACGTTAATTGCTCTCACTGAGCATCTGCCAAGCGCGGTCAGGCTATTAATGTACGCAGATGACATCTGCATTTGGGCATCGGCTGTAACACGCCTGCAGTTACGAGGAAGAATTCAAAAAGCTGCCACTGAAACATTACACTACCTCCGAAATCGAGGCTTGGAAATTTCTTCCGAGAAATGCGCCCTCGTAGCTTTTACACGAAAGCCTATGGATAAATACACTATAAGCATCAATGGTCAAACTGTACCATACGTTCGATCGCACAAGTTTTTGGGCGTCATAATTGACAGGAATCTATCATGGAGCGATCACGTTTCGTACATGAAGAAACGGTTAATGGACATCTGTAATATACTGAAGTTCTTTGCAGGGAAGACTTGGGGAATGTCGCCCAGTGCAATGCTACAGCTGTACAGAGTACTTTTTCTCGGTTTCCTGCGGTATAGTTTACCGGTATTGACCAATGCAAGCAAAACAAGCCTTCGAACGCTACAGAGTGTTCAGTCCCAGGCACTCCGGATTTGCCTCGGCTTGCCTCGTAGTGCGTCAACAATGGCTACTATAGCTATCGCCGGTGACCACCTCATCACAACACATATCAACTTTGAGGTACTCCGGACACATGTAAGGCATAATGCTCGGACACCCTGCCACCACCTAGCCTCTTTACCAGCAGACAGACCACGTTCGTCATTTTGCCAAAAGGTCACCACATACCGCGATTCTTTGCCAACATGCTTCACACCCGCCGCCAGGCCTTTGACTCCTCCCTGGTGCCTGACTCAGGCTAATATCAGGCTAACTATACCTGGCATCAAGAAAAAAGCAGATATGTCGTCACCTGCTCTTAGACAGCTTGCTCTGCTCTTGTTATACGAGACGTATCAAGGCTGTATACACGTATACACCGACGGCTCTGTTTTACAGAAGAGTTCAACGGCATCATTTGTTATACCGATAAAAGACACGACGAAAAAATTCAAGACCTCCCACCTTACGACATCAACGGGAGCAGAGCTCACAGCTCTTCGTGCCGCATTGCAATTCATTAGGGATCAACAGCCACAAAAATGGACAATTTTCAGTGACTCAAAGGCGGCACTGCAATCCCTTATATCACCTTTACGCCACAGCCCGTACGAACAGCTGGTATATGAGATTGCAGAAAAGACTCACCAACTCATTGTGGAAGGACATGAAATAGCCTTTCAATGGCTGCCAAGTCATTGTGGAATAATTGGCAATGAACGGGCCGATCGAGCAGCCCGTTCTGCCCATACTGAAAGCGATGAAATATCAATTGCGCTTTCCAGAACTGACGCTGCACGGCAACTCCGCATGCTTGCTCGCAAGCATACCACGTCACAATGGAACGAGTCACATTTCTTCCATGCACGGTTAGGTACTTTAGACCCAACTCTCAGTCTTCGAATTCCTCCGGAATTACGCCGACGAGACGCTACTATGCTGTGCAGATTATGGTTGGGCGTCGCATTTACCAAAGCGTATGCGTTCCGCATAGGAATGGCTGACACTGCTGCCTGCGACCATTGTGGCAGGGATGAAACAACTTGGCACATTCTGTGTGAATGCCCACAATACTGCTCGCAGAGACAGTCACTCTGCAATGCACTAGAGGAACTGGACAACCAGCCTCTTTCGGAAGAAAGACTCCTACGCTGCCGACAGGACTTTATGTCGCAGAAGAAGGCTGTGAAGGCGCTCATGCGCTTCTTGCGTTCAACCGGCCTGTCCAAACGACTGTGATTGGAACTCCTTGAATGTGTGTGCATGTGTTTTTTTTTCTAATTTATTTTATATCTCTTTATAGCTATCATCTTTCCGACCCTTTTCCCCACCCCCGTACAGGGTAGCAAACCAGTTCGTCTAGGTTAACCTCCCTGTCTCTTCCTTTTAATTATTTCTCTCTCTCTCTCTCATGGCACTGCGGTCCAACGCTCGCTAAACCTTTCTAAAACCACGGAGGTTGCGCCTAGCGATTCTAACGTAGCAACTCTTTCTTTTCAGATAGTGCTCAATGTACATGCCAATGGCTGCTAATGGGGAATGAGAGACAGAAGACTGCGGCTTTTAGTTAACGCGCACGCTGCGAATTTTTTATTTTTACAACGCTCAGAAGAATTCTCTCACCAGCACCACCTTGGCGGTCAAAATGTAAGACTGGTTACACACTACGACTACTACTACGACTACGAGGGACGAACGGGTGCCGCTATAAGGAGCTTCGCCCTTAAACAAATTACAGCATATCAACGGAGTAAATAATAACGAGTGGGGCGAGGCCTCCATGCGTTCGTCCGTGCGTGTATCTGGGCGTCCGTCTGTGCACCCAACTGTCTGCACTTCGGGATCCTGCCGATGAGCACGAGCCGCAGCGGCATTCCGCACCCGGCGCTCCTCGTCATCCATGGACCGCCATCCATGGTCAGCACAATCCGGCAAGCGCACTCGTACAGCGACGATCCACGAGAAACAGATAACAGTCGCACTGGCGGAGCCCCGCTCCGCCTGCATATTAGCTAATCGGAGAGCAGCTGAACCACCAACGCCATCTAGCGTACCTTCACTTAACCACCATATTGCACGCACGTTTATGGGACAGCGCCCCCTCGCCAACGAGACGAGTGATTGCGTGAAGCTCATGCGTACAGCGCTACAGGGTACAGAGGATGGTGGACTAGCGACGCCTCTAAAACACTGGTCACATCTCGCCACAAAAAGCTTCCGCCCTAAAAAACTAGCTAAATGCAAGTCGGTAAGGCCGTGAGGGAGCAAGGTTGCTGTGTTTTAGGGGCGAAGCTCTTTAAAGCGGCACCCGTTCATCCCTTGTCGTAGTGCGTAACAAGTCTTAAGTTTTGACCTGCAAGGTGGTGCCGACGGGAGATTTCTCCTGTGCTTTTCGCAGCGTGCGCGTTAACTAAAAGCCGAATTCTCCTGTCTCTCATTCCCCATTAGCAGCCATTGGCATGTACATTGAGCACTATCTGAGAAGAATGGGTTGCTACGTTATACTCGCTGGGCGTAACCTCCTTGGTTTTAGAAAGGTTTAGCGAGCGTTGGGCCGCAGTGACGGGAATACAGTGAAGTAATATATGCCATGAACTCGAGGTGGTTAAAGGTGGGAAGTAGACACGAAGCAAAAGCCGAATTCTCCTGTCTTTCATTCCCCAATAGCAGCCATTGGCATGTAGATTGAGCACTCTCTGACAAGAAAGGGTTGCTACGTTATACTCCCTGGGCGTAACCTCTTCGGTTTTAGAAAAAATTAGCTATCGTTGGGCTGCAGGGCCATGAATACAGTGAACTAGTATATACCATGAACTCGATGTGGTTAAAGGTAGGAAGCAGACACGAACGCGCAAGCCTTAAGAAAGTGTGCGTGTGCCACCTCTCGTTTAATCCTTGGAATTACCGCTTGATGGCGGTGCTTCTATGTGTTGAATATATGATGAAAAGCTGCTAGATGGTGTTACTTGAATTGTTGACTAGATGGACGAACGGACACACAGACAGATGCATGGATGGATGCACGTATGGCTGCACGGACAGATGGATGCACGGTGGGATGCAGGGGCGGATGCATGGAAGAATGCAGGGACGGACGCATGGATAGACGTGTGGACGCAGGAACAGACGCACGCATGGACGGGTGCATGGACGCACGGACGGTGACACAGACGGACACATGGATGGACGGAAGCAAGAACGAATTGACGGACGGGATCTTCGCCGCACTCTCCATCATTCACCCCGTGGATTTGCTGCCATTTTTTTATCTAGCAGCTTTAGTGGCAAGTCAAGTTCAAACCAAACAGCGTTTTTGAGTACGCGGGTAAGAATTCTATGTTTAGAATTTCAGTGAAGCGAGCGAAAATAGGAAAACGAGTCTCTCGCCTTTGAGCTTCGTAATAAAAGCGAAATAAGCCAATGGATTGACACACAATCACATAAACATTACCTTCATGTTAAACGACGTAGGGTGTAAATTCATATCTTTCAAATGCAATTAGCCTTGGCATTATTGCTAAGAGCTTCGAGCATATCAAACAAAAAATCGTCATCACGTCACCATAGAACCTGTTGTGGGCATGCAGTAATGTATCAAAGCAACACCACTGACCTTGTTGAATCCGAGAGGTATCGCTTCTATGGTTACATTCTGGGAAAACGTTTCCCATGTCCTTTTATGCAATATTGTTCTTGAGCGCGAGAGCAAATTTTCCTCAGAGGTGAATGCAAAACATCACCCTTCACTGTGAATGACATCCCCTTGTTTGTTCATATAGCCTTACTGTTTATTTAAGTTTAATCATCTCGATGGCATGAATGACCTGTCTTTGTTGAACGATTTTTGCATTGTACGCCACTGCATACACTATAACTTCTTTCGCTGTATATAACAGCTTGCATTGTACATACGCATTGTTCACCATTGTCCAGTTTTATGTGTGCTCATAAGCCGTGTATGATATATCCGGAAATAAAGTTCTCTTAAACTGGGAAAACATTTCTCCACACAGGACAAGTTTCTATCAGATGACTTCCCTCCTCCTGGGCCTCAACAAGTATGAGGCCCACGGGACGGCAATATGCCCCTTTGTAATACAGTACTAAGTACTCTTAATCGTCAACTACTTTTTCTAAACACAGGTATCACATAGGTGCATACTTTTTTAAGAACACAGATCTGTTGCATCTTTGTACCATTATATCATGGTATCCCATCGATTTAGGCATTGCTCTATGTGTACACTACAATAAATTAAATGGCCCCGCCATGGTGGCTTTGTGGCTAAGGTACTTGCCTGCTGACTTGCAGGTCGCGGGATCAAATCCCACCTACGGGGCTGCATTTCCGATGCAGGCAGAAATGTTGTAGACCCATGGGATCAGATTTGGGTGCACGTTAAACAACCCCAGGTGGTCAAAATTTCTGGAGCCCTCTACTACGGTGTCTTTCATAATTATATGGTGGTTTTGAGAGCTTAAATGCCACATATCAATCAATCAACATAGTAAATATGCAACATATGTGTGTGCCCCTTATTAGTTTATTGTTATGACTTGGTTGTTTTCACTGAGTCACACGTAGGAAAACAACTCGCATTTTCTTCAAAAAATAATTCAACGAAAAGTAAATTTTTCGTTACCGGTCAGCAGGGCGTTAAACAAAAATGCCTTCGCTTGGTTAACATAAATGCCCGAAGCGTCAATAACAAAACTGAACTAATGGAAATTGCCTTACTTCAACACGATCCACATGTAACAGTTGTGACTGAGACATGGTTGCTCCCCGAAATAGCTGATGATGATGTATTCCCGCCTTGTATAAGGTGTTTAGGAAAGACAGAACTACAAGGGGGGGGGTGGAAGAGCCATACTTGTGAAAGAAACACTGCAGGCCTCATTAATTGGTTACATTGACGACTTAGAATGTGCATGCATTAAGCTGTCTTGTTGGAGCCACATTTTCATCTTGTATGCACTTTGCAGACCCCCAGAGGCTGCATTTGAATCCATGAAAAAGTTAGCTGAACATATGTCTCAATTTGGCAACAACAAAATTTTTGTTAGCAGGTGATTTTAACCTACCTTCTGTTAACTGGGAACGTTATACGACAGGACCATTGTACAAAAAAGAGACTGAGATTGTGTTTAACATCATGCTAACCCATACCTTGATGCAAGTTGTGAAGGAGCCAACTCGTGTGCTTGGATCCTCTAGTTCGATTTTGGATTTAGTATTTATAAGCCGTGAACTCGAGCTGCACTCTGTTTCAGTAAAAGAGGGCCTGTCCGATCATAAATTGGTTATTCTTTTTTTCCGTGAACAGTGTCGGACTGGAACAAGTTATGCGAACCTCATTCATTGTAACGTATGTGTAACGTATTGTAAAGCATGAGGTATACAATGTATTGTCGTTGTTTGGTGTAAGTTACTACTTGTGTTGTGGAACATAGTGTAATGTGGTATTGTAGAACCGGGTGTGTTGTTGCTTTGCATATTGAAGTTTATTGTAGTGTATAGAGAGAAGCGTGATGTTGTTACATAACGAAGTGTATTGTAGCGTGTAAAACAAAGTGTGTTTTTCGTATGATGTACGTCATTACGTCTGTGGTATGCGTCACGTGCCCTTCCTGCTTGAACCACTTAGTGTCCGCAGTATGTATTAAATAAAAAAATAAATAAATAAATGCAAAGCATTTCTTAGCAAACTTCGGTGACTTTCAGCGTATCTATCTATCTAGCCTCCTTCGACTCTTAGCTCTGCTAGCCATTTCAATAATGGGATCTATACCAAATTTGGTATGGCATAACATGACTGTATGACGAGCATAAAGAACTAATCAAAACATATAAACCATGACATGTATGTTATGAATGTCATGATGTACATCTTATGGTCTTGCTGCTCTTCTGTTGGTTTCGTTAACATGACATATTGCAAAATTGGTATGGTATGGCGTCACTGCATGGCGGACATAAGAGACAGGCCCTAACGTGGAAACCATGACATGCGTGTCATGTAAGAACAAGACTTCACACCATGCTCATGATGTGCCCGAGGTTGTTTTGCTTCCTTCAAATATACCGAATTTGGTATTACGTCACGTGAATGAACAACAAAGCAGCCGAAGTCCTTCGCCATTAGACCATAGTGACGCCACTGGACAACGAAGGAAAGTGACACGCCCAAATTTGGTAATCATATGCGTGTCACGTAAAACATGACTACATGCTATGCTCACGATGGCGACCCTTTCGCTAGCTTCGCATATACCAAATTTGGTATTACGTGACGTGAATAGACGACGAAGGTAAATGACACGTTCAAACGTGATAAACATCACATGCGTGTCATGTAAAACATTACTACATGCTACTACACTAATTAGGCGCTCACGGCCGATTCGCTAGCTTCACATATACCGAATTTCAAGTTCCGTGACGTGAATGGACGACAAAGGCAAATTACACGTCCAAATATAATAATCATGACATGCTTTTTGCACACAAAGTCAATAAACGATTTTTTTAAACAGTAGGGTAGGCCAGCTCTCTGGACTCTAAATCATTAAATATTTTTTAAACCCTTCTTACAGCTAAATCTCGGTATGGGTTGGATAAGAACATCCATGTTGCACCTGGACATGCAGGGATGCGTGCTGCAGACACCTTAGGTGTGTATGAATTCTTTTGCCAAAGCTAACTATTTCTGCAAAGAGAGAGGTAAGTAACTTCACTGTAGAAAACAAAAACACTGCATATCCACCATGTGAATGGTTATGACAGGGCGGCGCGAGGATCACTTACCAGCTTTGAACCACGCAGCAGAAACGCACAGTTGGAACATTTTCTCTACGTGGTTCAACGCAGTCAACTGATTGTGGTTAGTGTCTAGTGCGTTCAGGTGTCTCACTTGAGCCACACGACAGAAGCTACTCTTAACTCATACAGCAGGGCTCTGCGATAACTATGCAAAGCACGACCGTGAATACGACGAGGTAGCAAGCCGCATGCAACATCATGATCGGGGTGCTGCTTTAAAAGATGTCGGCATATCAGCAGACGTTCGTTGCCCAACCGGCATGAGATTCCTTGGCAGTTGCACTTGTAAGCACACCTTGAAATAAGGTAATCATCCTCGTCATTCTCACAGGTACTAACACGCGAAGATGCCCACTGGACAATAAGGCCGTTACGTTTATTTGTGAAACGCAGAAATGTATTTGTGATACATAGCTTGCATCGCTCTTTGTCTGAACACAAATTTACGAAAACGTACTCTTCGTAAAATTACCATCGTCACTCGGCGATGCTTCTAAAGATTTGCTTGGTTCCGAAAATTCTGTATTTGAAAACAAAATGCGATTTACCGCTATCGGTCACACCAGCATAATATACAAAACTACCAGAAAAATGGGAGACATTATGTATCCAAAGTTTTTTTTTAAGCTTTCATGAAATTACCCCCTCCGCTTTTTCTAGGATCTACAGAGCCGCTTCGATAGTACTTCGAAAATTCGGACACTAGCACAAAAATCCTTTATGTGTTTTTACCTCCATACCGTTGTTTCACAGATTGCAGTCCTCACAAAAAATGGAAGCATTTAGCATGTTTCACTGAGTAACGATCTATCTATCTATCTATCTATCCGCCTATGAATTTTAAGTGCAAAGCATCTCTAGCTGACCTTGACGACTTTGACCCTATCTCTCTATTTATTTATCTATCTAGCCACCTACAATTATATGCCATGTGAACGAAACCACTGAAAGAGCAGCAAGACCATGAAATGTAAATCATTACATTCATGACATACATGTCAAGATTTTCATGTTAGTTAGTTATGCTCGTCTTGCAGTCATGTTATTGCATACCAATTTTAGTGTGGCTATCATTATCGAAAGGGCCAGGACAGCTAAATGTTGTAGGCGGCTGGATAGATAAATAAATAGAGATATAGGGTCAAAGTTGCCAAGGACAGCTAGAGATTTTTTGCACTTAAGTCAAAGGCAGATAGATAGATAGATAGATAGATAGATAGATAGATAGATAGATAGATAGATAGATAGATAGATAGATAGATAGCTAGATAGATAGATAGATAGATAGATAGATAGATAGATAGATAGATAGATAGATAGATAGATAGATAGATAGATAGATAGATAGATAGATAGATAGATAGATAGATAGATAGATGTCAGGATTTACCCTAACGTGTAAATCATGACATGCATGGCATCTAAGCCATGACTACATGCCACGCTCACGATGCGCTAGCGCTCGTTTCGCTATACCTTCACATATACTTAATTTGGTGTTACGAAACGTGAATGGATGACGAAGGTATATAAGGCGTCCAAGCACGATAAGCACATCATGCATGTCATGTAAAACATGACTACATGCTACGCTCGTAGTGCAGTGGCGAGCGTTTCGCTAGCTTCACACATATAAAGTTCAGCGTCCCGTGACGTACGGGATGTCGAAGGTATATATGTTTGGTGCAAACACGATAAACACGATATGCGTGTCATGTAAGAGCATAACGACATACCACGCTCATGATGCGCTCATGGTTGTTTCGGCAGCTTCACATACATAAAATTAGATATTACGTGACGTGAATAGCCGGCAAAGGTAAATTAGACTCCCGCACATGATAGTTAAGGCTTTCGTGTCACGTAAAACATGATTGCAAGCTGCGCTCATAGCGTTCATGCAAACGTTTCATTAGGTACACATTTACCACGTTTGGTATCACGTGACTTGAATAAACGACAAAGGTAAGTGAGACGTCCAGACATGACAGTCATGACATGCCTGTCATTTAAAACATGACTACATGCTAAGCTCACTGCATGCTCGCGACCTTTTCGCTACCTTGTCATATTCGAAATTTCGTATTACGTGACGCTAATGAACGACAAACACAAATATCAGGCGCTAACATCATAACTATGGCCTCGCAGTCATGTACGGCATAATTTACGTTCGCCTCGTTACGTTGTGCAAATTTTAAAGTGACACATCAATCTTCCGCATTTGTGCTTCACGTATGATCGTTTCCCACTGTACGTGAGATATATCAATTCTTTTTTTAAGGTGTTTTAAAATTTATTTTCGTTCGACGCACTGAAATAATAATAATTAAGCTTCAGTTTCAAACATATAGTTTCACATGCTGATTTCGATTCACACTCTTTATTTCAGCATTTATTTGAAACAAATGCTAAGATAGGAGCAAAAAGTTGCTATCATTGCGGCTTGACAAGAAGTTCACCTTGCTTACAGCTCGATGACACACCAGATAACACCCTAGATAACGTGAACTTTACTGTTGGCTTGTATGCAGGCGTTGTTATATTAAGAAATGTATCATAAACATAAAAAATCAAGTTGAGTGGCACGCACTTCTTATTCTGGTGTAGATGGTGGGAGGGTGTAGGAACAGCCATTCTGTTGATTTTAACTTTGGTTGTCGAGTGTGCCACTAGTTTTAGAAAGCATTAAATTCTACTCAAAATGCACCTAACAAAGCAGCGTTCTATCTAAGACCTATATATAATGGTTATATATACTATTACTAAGTCGGAAGCACCTAAATACACGCTTCTACACGTCTGCCATGTTTACGGACATTTACATGTTTGTGGACATTTTTGTCTTAAAATACCACATTAACGGTTCCGCTTGAAATCAATATCTGTGGAATTTTGTGGAGACGAAGATATGAGACAATGTTTTCGGACGCCTCTACTTGGATAATAATTGTAGGGTATCATAAGAGCTTGAGAGCTTACTTGTTCTCTGTATGCTCTGTCGATAGCGGCACCAAAATACCGCTAGAAATGTCTTAACAGTTTCTAGCATGCTCATGTGATGAAAGCGTTTGTCCTTGCTTCGTATGGCACCGGTTCCGCAGTCAGAAAGCGTACGTTTATACCGAAGTAATCTGACACAGACTGCTCTTTATTGTCCCACCGTAATGTGATCTTTGGCGGAAAATATATTTGTATGGCACTTTTTCTGTGCAAACCCCTCGCCGCCTCCTGCTAACGACAACGTTTACTTATCGACGTATAATAGCCAGGATACTGCCGGGCTATCGTTAGGCATCCAGCTGCCCACCAAGTCCAAGAAAAGATCGATAGTCATTTTACCGGTTAGCAATTTGAATCAGGGTGCAGCCTATTTTGCGCTCCCGAGCTTGACTCATTACACATTTTAAGTTATTTGGGGAGAGCTAAAGCAACGGTGGTGCGATTCGGTGCAATTTAATTTGAAATTATGTACGTAATACGACTTGCTTTCCACATTAGTCTAATGAAGCCTAGCAGTACACTACGGGCCTGTTGCACGCCCGTGCTTGCCCTAACCTGCCGGCTACCAAACTAAGGCTGCCTTCTTTGCTAATGAGTAAATACAACTAGCCGATTGTTCTAACCTATTTTTTGCACAAATATACTTTTGTTTAATATAAGTTTACAGCGCCACGAAGGGAAATATGAATGCATGTAGTTATACCGTGCAGCAAAGCTGGTTCGTACATCTGCAGTAATGTGAACGAAAGTATGTTTCTGTATGTTAGCATAACTTATTAGAAATACATTTTTGCTCAATTCTACGGCTAAATAATAAAAGCAGCATAGTGGTGAATAGGTACAACATGAATTGACTAAGAAAAACAGCAATATATCAGTACCAAGAACAGTTGTCATGAATGAACTGAAGGAATGGAAATACAAATAATTAACAACTTACTGTACAACAAGAGCTGTGTCTTTCACTGCAAATATAAGAAGAACAAACATAATTGTGCTTTATGAGTAAGTTTAATTTTAACTACGAACAAATTATGGCTAACTGCTCAAGTAATTGTTCATTTCTACGGATTCTCTCAGTTATGTGAAAAGAGCGAGCAGTGGTAAAAGTGGCACGTCACAACATTTGTGCGAACGAATGTGGAGGCCTCCGCGAATTTTGATCATGCAGCGTGAACTGACATCATACAGTAGACAGGCTTCTATCATTTCGCTTATAATGAAATGTTACTGCCGCGGCCAGGACCAAACCCAGCTGCTTTTCCACCGAGACAGGCTCACTCGTCTTCTGTATCTCATACTAAGCGCGACAACAGCGAGGCATACATCGAAATATATGCTGCTGTTGTTCCCTCTACTTGGTAGTATTAAAGAATGCGAGCTGTGCTCTCGGTGTAACCGTAGCTCCTTTGTTACCCATGTCCATGACGTTAAAATAATAATTCACCTCGGTGCATGAATGTCTATGATGCTCGGCTGCCGACTCGCAGGTTGTTGCTTCGAGCCCGGCGGTGGCAGTCGTATTTGAACGGAGGCACAATGCTAGATGCCTGTGCGATATCAGTGCACAGTAAAAAGCCCCACATGGCCACGTTTGTGGAGCCCCCTATTACGCCGTCTCTTAAATCATGGCTTTGGGACGTAAAACACAACGCAATATTCATACAATGTCAGGACAATTATTTTAGAAAGTCAAGAATATTAATCACTTCAAGCAATCGCAAGATATGAAAAATAAACAGCCATTTCAATAAACAATCGCAGTAGAGGTCATGGACGCTGGCCAATTTATTACTGCTTCCGAAAATGCATAGTAATATACTGGTCTAATTGCATGCAATTCTTCAAAGCTAAATCGCAGCTGTTTACTGAAACAGGGCCACTGTGAATCATTCATTAGTTATTTAAGTAGCATATTTCGCGTGTCACTTGGAAAACGAGTGTGATTATTTTGGTAGTGATATCCCTGGGGCAGAAAAGTGACAGGCCATTAAGTTCACTCTGTGCATTGCTTAAGCCTTCACAAGTAATCAAACGATTGCTGTGAACACCTTGATGCACGCTTTTACAAACGCTTGAAAGCTTGCACGCTTTCGAAACGTGTGACCGACCATGGTAAATTCAGTGCGGCACGCACGTAACAGTCGCTGTGAATGGTATAGAAGCCGACTTGGGTACAGGTTTAAACAAACATTATTATCTGGAATGAAATGGCATTCTGAGCCACTCATTATGTTTACTCTTCTTATTCGTCTTCGTGTGAACCAGTTATTTAGGTTCATTCCACTATCGGAGTCCATGAGTTTATTGGCATAGTAATGTGGTTAAATATGGCAATCAATAAGGATTAAATATGCCCTTTAGATGAATAGATATACGGGCAGAGCAGATGGGATTATCTAGGCACTGATTCACATACTGTGTCCTCTTAACTAAGCGCAATATTAATATAGGAGCGCATATGTGAATCTCAAGTACTATAGCTCCAAGTGTTGTTAATTTGTTCTTGGATTTGGTAATATTTTTTCCGTGCCAATAAACGCACCAACATTAAAATATGCGAGAACGCAAAAGTGTATTGCTCATGTTCACTTGGACTATTCGTCTAGACTGATTTCATATCTGCTTTGCCTGTAAATTCGTGAGACTGGAAAGTTAGCAAAATGTTTTCTGTTTTGCTTTTTCAGCATCAAATTTACACAAGAAATGGTCGAATAGGCGGCCTGCTTAGGATATGATTCATTCTGAATTCAGAGTCATTTCATTTCTCGAGTACTGTTTTCCCGCTGTGTGCATTTTTTTTGTTAAAGAAAACCAAATAAGAACCAACAAAAGTGGGATGAAGTGCAAAATGGTTCCAAAAAAGGGGGTTCTTTGTTTTTAAAAAAGAGAACAACCAAATATTCAAAAATAAAGTGCCTACGTACGCCAACACAGCAAAATGCTATTGAAGAATTACATAGCTTTATTGGATTTATTTTCTTGAAAATCATTCCAAATGGCCTACAAACCACAAGAACCGAAACAAAGATCAACTTATGAAGACAAACACGTAAATTCTTGTACTGCAATCTAATTATGCTCCTCTCAATTTACCCGTACATTAAAATATGAAGTTGCTACTGAAAATTCGCTTAAAGAGCTTATTATGCTATTCAGCCGAAAAACTTTCAGCACCACGCTATGAATTCTGTGATATCGTAGTGTAAAATAGTGTCCAGTTAGTACATCGTATTTTCAGTTTGAACTACACTATAATAATTGGCCTTCGCAAGGATACAGCAAAAAGTTTCTCCCTGAACAGTTGGTGGGATAACACTACTATCGGAAGCCGTCATAGGCACAGAAGTTAAAAAAACAGCGCTAAAAAGACGGGACAAGAAAGGACAACAGGACAGGGCGCTGACTAGCAACCAAATATGTTTATTTCTTCAGTCAGCATACATATATACCACCGCACTATCGCAAAAAACAGCCTACGCAGCGGCATGTGAGCCTGCGCAGAGGCATTCAAAAAATTAGTTTGACAGAAATTTGACCTCCTTAGGAAGGAGGGAAATGGAAGGGAGGCTAACACATGCCTCACCACTGTTATGAATGTGAAAAGCTTCCGAAATGAGACGTGCACGTTCATCGTGGTAGTATGATAAGAAAATGGTATCTTTAAAAGATGGGTGGCCTATCATACTACCACGATGAACGTGCACGTCTCATTTCGGAAGCTTTTCACATTCATAACAGTGGTGAGGCATGTGTTAGCCTCCCTTCCATTTCCCTCCTTCCTAAGGAGGTCAAATTTCTGTCAAACTAATTTTTTGAATGCCTCTGCGCAGGCTCACATGCCGCTGCGTAGGCTGTTTTTGCGATTAGTGCGGTGGTATATATGTATGCTGACTGAAGAAATAAACATATTTGGTTGCTAGTCAGCGCCCCTGTCCTGTTGTCCTTTCTTGTCCCGTCTTTTTAGCGCTGTTTTTTTAACTTCTGTGAACATGAACCAACCAGCCCAAATGCGTACGCTTCTGCCGTCATAGGCCACATTCACCTTTACGCATTTCCGTACATTTTAATTTGCTGTACACACTATACGCTAGGTGCAAAGTGTACCCCAATATAACAAAGTGTTTTCACGTTCCAATAGAAAAGAGTGAATGCTGTGTCGGTCTTTTCATGTAAGGGCTTTTTGTACTGGCCGTTTTTCTTAGCCGTTTCAGTCGCACCCTGGCCAATTAAGAAGGCTGGACAAAAATAAAGCTCATGTCTTCTTATATCAAACAAGAACACTCCTACAGCAGATTTTCGAGATTCATGAAAGCTACTTTCAATAGAACTGTCCTTTGATACTGCAAGAATAGTGACTGCCTGATATACAGCAGTCTGTAGTAAATGTTGAATATCCAAAGAGAGGTGTCATATAATGGCCACCATTTCAGAAAAGTCAATCAGCGTTGGACGTATTCGCTTCCGCTAGACCTAAAATACCACATTATATTTAGATTCATCGAGTGTCGCTTGAACGGCATTGCCGGGATGATTACTGCAATGTTTACAAACCATTCTGTTCATTTTAATGTCCTTCTTCTTCCAGTTTTTCGAAGATTCTATATTTGGTGGTCTTCGCCACTTCTACAAAATAGCAGTAGATATCGCTGGAACATCAAAAACAGCGCTGGAACGGACGCAGAAAACAACAAACAGCAGAAACTATGTGCTGCCTATTGTATACTGGGTCCTGTCCGTAGTGCTGTATTGAAGTTTTCGTTTAAATGTACTAATTATATCTTTGCAGTCTCACTACGTCAATAAATGTGCGCGGTTCGCATAACATAACAAATAAGTCGTCGAAACACTTTGCAGAACAGAATACAGTCCATCCTACACAGGGAAAAGTGATATATTCAAGCTTGACAGGCACATCGCTTTATCAGAAACTCCATTGATGATTTGGGTGCACGTTAAAAAAACCCTGGGGTGGTTGAAATTCTGGACTCCTCCACTACCGCTTCTCTCTTAATCATATGGTGGTTATTGGACGTTAAACCTCACATATCAATCAATCAATCAATACCTTCACATGACGATGTCACACTCTCAGCGTTCTTCGCGAAGTTTCTAAGTCCAGTTAGCGTCTGATTTCATTTTGAAAACTTTTGCCTTCTTGAAAGCTTCCTCTCAATAAAGCTGGCGCAGTATTGTTGCGCCGCCGTGGAAAGCCTGTATTGTACTTTCCCTTTAGTTTAAAATAAGGCTACTGAGACGGCGTTAAGGACGCTCAAAAACCTTTGTCGTCAAAGGGTCATATTTCACCAATTCTCCCACTGCTGAGTACTCCCACAATAACGGTTCATTCCGCCGGTCATGCTCCACACGGACAGCCCCTCGCTCCCATTTTTTTTCATATTCGTTTGAATCACGTACTTGTTCTTGTTTCTAACAGTGCCAATTATTTTTATATATTGATTCAGACTGCTAGATTAAAATCTGTTTTCGTCAGTGTCAATCGTCAGTAGCAGCTCTTATATCCATTTTTAGGAAAACAAAATTGATACCTTCGCTCTTTCGTATTGAAATAGGTAGTCACATATTTTAAAGTATAGCCGTTAGAGCACTAAACTGGAAGCGCCATTCAAACTAAAACTAATATACTTTTTCGCTTTTGGGCTGATACCCAGACTCGATAGAGAAGTTAGTGGGCACCCTTGTGGAATTTTCATTGTATTGATACGATTGCGAACGTTCGAGATAACACGGACGTTTGATGAATAGGCATGGAACACGCAATGCTAATTTTCTAGAACTTTATGACGAGGCCCAGCTCTTTCATCTTATTAATGTGGCAGGCGCCGCTTTAAGCATTCTGATAAAGATTGCCAGGCTTGAAAGCTGCGCACTTTTTATTGTAAAGTTGAAGATAGAATGCCCCACGACGTTTACTTTTTTTGTCTTGAATAGAGAAAAAAATATAGCGTGATTTCCTGTTGTTATTTGGCATCTGCACTAATCTAAAAACATGTTTCAAACACAAAACTAACAGCGCACGAAAGGTCACATCAGAGATTTATTGAAGGCCTACAACATGTAACACTCGTGTTTGCCCTTTCTCTTTACTCACTCACTCACAAACGAACGCATGAATGTACAGTACCTGAATAACGCGTTCGATGCTCTAACCACTGAGAATAACAAGCACGCCTTCAATGTACAGTACCTAGTACTCTAAATCGTTACCCACCTTTTTCTGAACCACATTATCTTTCTGAAGCTTCGTTCTTCCAGGGGTGTTTAGTGGAGGCCATAGAAAGAAAAGAGAAGCCGAACTAGAGCAATACATTTCTTTTATATAGATAGGGTAACAAGGTTTAACACCTCTGCCGGATAACGAGTTAGGTCTTCGTACACAGTGTGCATAGTGAACAGCTGCGATAAAGCCCGCAGTAAATTACCTGCAATCATGCTTTAAATATGATACAGGGGCAAAACGAAAAGGCAGCTTCTTTTAAATGCCAAGCGCTTTTTAGTGAACTTCGGTGACTTTGAGCGTATCTACTATCTATCTATCATCCTCTATTTATCTATCGTCTATCTATCTATCTATCTATCTATCTATCTATCTCTCTATCTAATCTATCTATCTATGTAGCCGCCTACGACGTTTAGCTCTCCTGGCCGTTTCGGTATTGGTATCAATACAAAACTTGGTATGGCATAACATGAGCGTATGACGAGCTTATTTGTCTACACATAACGTGACTATCATGATATGTATGTCATGGATGTCATGATTCACATTTTATGGTCTTGCTCCTCTTGCGGTCGTTTCCTTCACATGACATGCTGCAAAATCGGCAGGTATGACATGACTGCACGGTGAACACAAGTGACAGACTTGACGTGGAAGTCATGGCATGCATCTCATGCAAGATATTACTCCTGAGTATCCACAACGTGCCACGCTCATGGTACGCTCGCAGTCATTTTGCTAGCTCACCTTACCAAATTTTGGTGTTATGGTACGTGAAACGGATGATGAAGGTACGTAACTGGTGCAAGCATGTTAATCATGAAACGCGTGTCATGTAACAACCTGACTACATGCCACATTCAGACGCACTCGCGGCCGTTTCGCATGCTTCACATATGCCAAATTTTGTATTACGTCAAGTGAGTGGTTGGCGAAGATATGTGACTGATGTGGGACATAATAATCATGAGGTGTGTGTCGTGTAAGAACATGACTACGTGCTGTACTTGGGGCGGCAAAACACTTCGACGTAATTCGGCGCGCGCGTGCGCCAGCGTTCGTTCGTCGCGCCACGCTGGCGATGCCACGCCAGGCGCCAATCTGCCTGGCATATACTCGCACGCACGCCCCTGCGTTGCTTTGACGCATGCGCATTTGAGCGCGCCGGCGTACTTCCATCACGAGGATGTAGCACGGTGACTGTCTAGGTAACGTCGTCGACAAGAAATGCAGCATGTCGCATTTCCGGCCGTTGCCGCCAGGCCTCGCCGACAGACGCTGTTCGCGCCTAGCCTCAGATAAAGTTGCTCGCGTTTTGCTAGCGTAATATAGCGTCGCTGCGCCCAGCGCGCGCGCTTCGTCACTGGCGCTCACCGCCGTTTCGCTAGCTTCACATATATCAAGTTTGGTATCACGGGACGTGAATGGACGGTGAAGGTAAGTGACACATCCAAACATGATAATCTATTATACGTGTCATTAAGACACGACTACATGCTACGCCCATAGTGTGCTCGCGGCCGTTTCGCTAGCTGGACATATACCAAATTTGGTATCTAGTAACGTGAATAGATGACGAAAGCAAAGGGCACACGTCCAAACATATAATCATGACATGAAAGTCATGTACGGCATTATTTACCTCCGCCTCGTACTGTTGTGCGGATTTTTAACGTGACCTATCACCTTGCTGATACGTGCATCACATATAAGCGATTCCAACTGTATGTGGGATCTACCAATATTTTCCGATCTAAAATGTGGACTTTTTATTTTTGAAATCACATTCTAAGGGCAATTTTGTAGTTTCTGGGTGAACCGGGACTCCTTCTCATTGTATATTTCACCGTGAATTTACGGCAGACCAGCAGTTGGATTGATAAAATCCAGTGTAATATTAGGGCTTTCCAACAACAAAAC
>WOVY01013260.1:0-11053 GCA_013436015.1 Rhipicephalus annulatus | reverse complement strand
ATTCTATGACGCAAGCGTTCGGTACATGCAGGCGAGATAGAATTAATGCCAATGTCTGTGGGGTTTTTCATCTAGAAAACACGATATTGTCACGGGGTCGTGACGTGGCTGAAGACAGGAGACTTCGTGTTGGAAATTAACTGTTTATTTGGGTGAACCTGTGCCCGGTAAACTGAAAGTCCAATTACAGCAGCAGTCTCGCACAGATAGCAGTCTCGGACTGATAGCGGCGAACGGAGCGTCGGCCTTCGATCAACAACTGACAAGCGGCGAAGCGCGTCGGCATTTATACTCTTGCTGTCGAATGTTCTAGCGTTATCGCTGGCGTTGGCGTAGGTTCCAGAACAATCTGTACCGTTCGCACAGTGGGCGTGATCTTATCGAAATGATCTACTACAGTCCGGAAACCTTCTAGAAAACTGCAGGCGCGGTTTGCGCTGAGAATCGTGCGGTGTTTTCGGACGATAACAAAAACTTGGGACATGGAACGTGGCATTGCCCCCTCTGAAAAAAAGGCATCGTCCCGATGCTTTAACTAAAGATGAAAGTACAATAATAATGCAAGAAAGTACAATGAATAAATTACGATACAACAATAATACAAAAAAACACTAGTTCAGTTTGTTAACGCGCATGAAACGGCTTGAGGCGCGCGACATGGACGACTTCAGGTCGCGATCGGCGTCGTTGAGAGTTCGTGATGCCGTCGGGGACAACCTCGTAATCAAGTGGGCCGAGCCGTCGAACCACCCTGTACGGTCCGAAATACCGTCGCAGAAGCTTTTCACTTAGTCCACGTCGGCGTATCGGCGTCCACACCCAAACACGTTCACCAGGCTGGTATTCCACGAAGCGTCGTCGAAGGTTGTAACGGTGGCTGTCGGTCGTCTGCTGATTCTTGATACGGAGACGCGCAAGTAGTCGGGCTTCTTCGGCGCGTTGAAGGTACTCGCTCACATCGAGGTTTTCTTCGTCGGTGACGTTGGGTAACATGGCATCGAGCGTCGTTGCCGGGCTCCTTCCGTAGACCAATTTGTATGGAGATATCTGCGTCGTCTCCTGCAGCGCCGTGTTGTATGCGAAGGTCACATACGAAGAATGGCGTCCCACGTCTTGTGTTCGACATCGACGTACATTGACAGCATGTCGGCGATCGTCTTGTTAAGCCGCTCGGTGAGGCCGTTGGTCTGTGGGTGGTACGCTGTCGTCCGGCGGTGGTTCGTTTGGCTGTATGCCAAGATCGCTTGAGTTAAGTCGGCAGTGAATGCCGTTCCTCTGTCGGTGATAAGGACCTCCGGGGCGCCGTGACGTAGGACGATATTTTCGACGAAGAACTTAGCTACCTCGGATGCACTGCCTTTTGGCAGGGCTTTTGTCTCGGCGTAGCGGGTGAGGTAGTCGGTAGCTACCACGATCCACTTGTTTCCGAAAGCCGACGTCGGGAACGGCCCCAGTAGGTCCATACCAATCTGCTGGAAAGGTCGGCAAGGTGGATCAATTGGCTGCAGAAGTCCCGCTGGCCTTGTCGGCGGTGTCTTGCGTCGCTGACAGTCCCGGCATGTTCTCACATAACGAGTGACGTCGGTGGTAAGACGTGGCCAGTAGTACCTTTCTTGTATCCTCGCGAGCGTGCGAGAAACACCGAGGTGCCCTGCCGTCGGATCGTCGTGAAGGGCCTGCAGAAGTTCTGGTCGCAGAGCTGAAGGCACCACAAGAAGGTACTTAGCTCGAAGCGGTGAAAAATTTTTCTTTTGTAGAAGACCGTTTCGTAGAAAGAATGACGGAAGTGCGCGCTTGAATACCTTCGGGACTTCGGCGGTCCTGCCTTCGAGGTATTCTATTAGGGCCTTAAGTTCCGGGTCGGCCCTCTGTCGTTCAGCGAAGTCGTCGGTAGTTATCGTTCCTAAGAAGTAGTCGTCATCCGGGTCGTCGGGTAGCGGTTGGTCGACAGGCGCACGAGAGAGACAGTCGGCGTCGGAGTGTTTTTTGCCGGACTTGTAAATGACAGTAATGTCATATTCTTGAAGTCTCAGGCTCCATCGTGCGAGGCGACCTGAGGGGTCCTTCAAGGTGGCTAGCCAACACAATGCGTGGTGGTCGCTCACAACTTTGAAGGGCCTGCCGTAGAGGTAGGGGCGAAATTTCGACGTAGCCCAGATGATGGCGAGGCACTTCCTTTTCTGTTGTGGAATAATTTGCTTCTGCTTTGGATAGCGATCGGCTGGCGTAACTAATAACCCTTTCAAGTCCGTCAGCCCTCTGCACAAGAACGGCGCCAAGACCTACGCTGCTTGCGTCAGTATGTATTTCTGTCTCGGCGAATTCGTCGAAATGGGCAAGTAACGGAGGCGTCTGGAGGCGATGTTTAAGCTCCTGGAAAGCGTGTTCCTGCGGCGTTTCCCACTTAAACTCCACGTCGGCCTTGGTAAGGTTAGTGAGAGGATCGGCGATGCGGGCGAAGTTTTTCACGAACCGCCTATAATAGGCACACAGGCCCAGAAATCGGCGTACGGCTTTCTTGTCAGTGGGCGGCGGGAAGTCGGCGATGGCGGCTGTTTTCCGTGGATCGGGACGAACTCCAGACTTGCTGATAACGTGCCCCAGAAACAAGAGCTCCTCATACGCAAATCTGCACTTTCTGGCTTCAGTGTGAGTCCGGAAGTCTTGATGGCTTGAAGTACAGCTTCAAGGCGCCGAAGATGCTCGTCGAAACTCGAGGAAAACACGACGACGTCGTCCAAGTACACAAGGCAAGTCTGCCACTTCAATCCTGCCAGTACTGTATCCATAACGCGTTGAAACGTTGCAGGCGCTGAGCAAAGGCCGAAGGGCATCACCTTAAACTCGAAGAGGCCGTCCGGTGTTATAAACGCCGTCTTCTTTCGGTCTCTTTCGTCGACTTCGATTTGCCAATAGCCAGTCTTGAGGTCCATTGACGAAAAGTACTTGGCGTTATGGAGCCGATCAAGTGCGTCGTCTATTCGTGGGAGGGGATACACGTCCTTTCTTGTGATTTTGTTCAGGCGGCGATAATCGACGCAGAAACGTAGGGTCCCATCCTTTTTCTTCACTAACACCACAGGGGATGCCCATGGACTCTTGGACGGCTGGATAATGTCATCCCGCAGCATTTCATCAACTTGTCTCTTCATGGCCTCACGTTCTCGCGTCGAAACCCTGTACGGACTCTGACGGAGTGGTCTGGCATTTTCTTCGGTTATGATGCGATGTTTCGTGATTGGAGTCTGCCGAATTTTCGATGACGACGAAAAGCAATCTTCGTATTGCAGGAGCAGGGCCTTGAGCTGTTCTTGCTTATCATTCGGAAGTCTGGGATTGACGTCGAAAGCTATGGGAGGGGCTTGGTTCCTCTGAGCAGGTTCCGCAGAATCGGCGAGAGCGAAAGCACTGGTGGCTTCGACAATTTCTTCGATGTATGCGACCGTTGTTCCTTTGTTCACATGTTTGTACTCATTGCTGAAATTCGTGAGCAAAACCGTTGCTTTGCCTCCCCGCAGCTCTGCAATTCCTCTTGCGACGCAAATATTCGGGTGACCAACAGATGCTGACTGCCTTCAACGACGCCTTCCAAGTCAGGTGATTTAGGAGCGCCGACTGAAATAATGACGCTTGAGCGAGGCGGAATGGTGACTTGTTCTTCCAGCACATTCAAGGCATGGAGTCCTGACGGCGTGCGCGGCGGTAGTGCTTCTTCGGTGGATAACGTTATCGACCTTGTTTTTAGGTTGATGACAGCACCATGGAGGCATAAGAAGTCCATGCCAAGGATGACATCTCTCGAGCAACGCTGTAGGACTACGAAGTCTGTAGGATAAATACGGCCGTTAATGGTGACCCTCGCTGTGCAGATTCCTGCAGGCGTTACGAGATGACCTCCGGCTGTGCGGATTTCAGGGCCTTTCCGAGCTGTCCTAACTTTCTGTAACTTCGCGGCGAACGACCCACTGATGACAGAATAGTCGGCTCCAGTATCGACGAGAGCGGTCACACTGTGGCCGTCGATAAGAACGTCGAGGTCGCTAGTTCGCCGTCTCGCATTACAGTTAGGGGCGTGGCGTCGGGTCACGGCTGCATCGGCTTGTTCTGCTGCTTCCATGTTGCGTCGTCAGGCCACCTTCGGTAAGTGAGCTTTCGCTGTCAGGGCTTTGCCTGGTTTGTGTTGTGTTCGGAAAGCTCCGTCGCGACGTCGTCGTCGTCGGAGGATCTTCGGTAGTTCGTCGCACAGCAACCGCACCTCCACCGGTTGCTGACCTTAGTTTCCCGGATACGGGCTAGGAGAACGGCCCCGCGTTGGGCCAGAGTATTGCCGGTGGTGCGGTTGACGTGCGGCGGCTGGGCGACGGGGAACGCGAAGGGCTTCGTGGTGTCCACCGAGTTCCTGTCAGGTAGTCGGCGATGTCACGTGGTCGTTCTCCTGGCTGTGGACGCGGTGCATTGACGGCGAAGCCACGCAGTCCCATCTGTCGGTACTGGCAACGGCGGTATGTGTGTCCGGCCTCGCCGCAGTGGTAGCAGAGCGGGCGATGGTCAGGGGTGCGCCAGACGTCAGTCTTCCTCGGTGCACTGCGCTGGGCTGCTGGCGAACGGTATGACATCGGTGGGGGTGGTGGCGGCGGTGGCGTCTGTCGACGGAAGTGCGACGGGGCGGCGTTTTGGCGTGGACGGGGAGGAGCGTTGTGGCGCAGTGCAGCGGCGTAGCTCATAGCTTCCGGCTCGGGCAGCGGTGCGTGGGGAAGTTGAAGCGATTGCCGAACTTCTTCTCGCACAATGTCGGCGATTGAATCCACTTGAGGCTGCGCCGAAGGCAACAGCTTGCGCAGCTCTTCCCGCACGATCGCTCGGATCGTTTCACGCAGGTCTCCGGAGTTACTGACTTGAGCAGCAGCGCAGTCTGCAGTCAGGCGACGATTATACTGTCTAGTGCGCATGTCCAGTGTCTTTTCGATCGTGGTCGCTTCGGCTACGAATTCTTGGACGGTGTTCGGCGGGTTTCTCATCAGTCCCGCGAAGAGCTCCTGTTTGATCCCGCGCATAAGGAAACGAACTTTTTTCTCCTCAGGCATGTCTGGGTCAGCGTGACGGAATAGTCGGGTCATTTCTTCTGTGAAAATGTTGACATTTTCATTTGGTAGTTGAACCCGAGTCTCTAATAAAGCAGCAGCCCTCTCTTTGCGAGCGACGCTCGCGAACGTTTGCAGGAATGCGCCGCAGAAAACATCCCACGTTCGGAGCGTGGACTCCCGATTTTCAAGCCAAGTCCTTGCGGTGTCTTCCAAATAGAAGAACACACGACGCAGCTTTTCGTCATGGTCCCAGTGGTTGAGGGCGGCCACACGGTCGTATGTCTCCAGCCAGGACTCCGGGTCTTCGAACGATGACCCATGGAAAATTGGTGGTTCCCGGGGTTGATGCATGACCATCGTGGGCTGGGACGCTGCGGTTGTCATTGTCGCTGCAGTCGCGGTCATGGCCTTCGTCTTCCGCGCCTTGCCTGGTAGAAGCCCGTACTCCGGTGGTAGCCCTTGCTGTCGGCGGCTTGTTCGCTGCTCCTGGTTGGCGTCGGTGTCTTCTCCGCGACGTGGGCTGGGTTCACGGCTTGACGGGGGCGTCCGGTACATGAACGAAGCAGCACCTCCACCAGATGTCACGGGGTCGTGACGTGGCTGAAGACAGGAGACTTCGTGTTGGAAATTAACTGTTTATTTGGGCGAACCTGTGCCCGGTAAACTGAAAGTCCAATTACAGCAGCAGTCTCGCACAGATAGCAGTCTCGGACTGATAGCGGCGAACGGAGCGTCGGCCTTCGATCAACAACTGACAAGCGGCGAAGCGCGTCGGCATTTATACTCTTGCTGTCGAATGTTCTAGCGTTATCGCTGGCGTTGGCGTAGGTTCCAGAACAATCTGTACCGTTCGCACAGTGGGCGTGATCTTATCGAAATGATCTACTACAGTCCGGAACCTTCTAGAAAACTGCAGGCGCGGTTTGCGCTGAGAATCGTGCGGTGTTTTCGGACGATAACAAAAACTTGGGACATGGAACGTGGCAATATGATTACTAGAGGCGCCGTAGTGGAGGTTTGCGGAATTTCTCACCACGTGGTGTTCTTTTGCGTGTATTATGTAGTCAGGCCTAAAGCTTTTCCGCCCTATCGAAAACGGCCGTGCTAGTTAGGACACAAGAATGTTATCTACCAGTCTCACTTTCCTTATCTATATTTCTCATCGCATTCATTGTTTTGCCCCATTAATCAACCTGTGATTTTTAAAACATTTATACGGCGACGCTTATTAGTGACGGACAAATAATGAAATCGAGGAGGACCACGTGTGCCTGGTGTGCTTTAGGGCATCATTTCAATGCTTGGACATTATACAATTGCACTGGGCATAGGCTTTGAACCTCTGTTTGCGTCGCGCATTGTATTGGCAGAGGGGTGGGGGTGTCAACCTTAGCGCCCTTACTACTTGATACCTAGTTTCGGTCTATGCAATTCACTCTAGCAATATTTATTATGCGTAATTAGTGGCCTTACATAGGGGTGTACTTCCTACAGGCGTCCAAACTTCACGAATACAATGTTCAAATCGGGTACAACACGACTCAAATAAAGCCTTTGTGATTTTGCACTTTGGTAACCCACCAGGCTCCACTTACTGAACTTCTAAAAAAAGGCTTGTTATGAGACCACTGAAGCCGCCCGAAGGAAAATTATCATATCTCTAATTAAAATGACAAGTTACGTGAAAGCAGCGTCGTTAACTAGTGACACTTTATCATCTACGTAAAATCATAACCTAAAAGCCGTTCATCATTAATAAGGACCTATTCTTATGTACATAGCAGCTAATTCAGTGAAGGAACATTCTTTTAAAGGTGAAGCGCACTTCAGGTTATTGAAGTCTCGTCAATGTCAGACGGGCAGCAATAGACAATGCTGGTCATCATGATACAAGTGACTAAACAATCACAAGGGAAAAATTAAACTGCTCTTTCGTTTAGTAAAGATGCTTAAGGGCTTCTGACATCATGTATGAGAATACTGCGTGTTGGCGCCATTTCGATAGGGATGGAATGTCGCCAGCTTCATCGTTCTGATCGCGAGACAAACACTGCTGAGCGGCCAGCCATCTTCGAATTTAGAAGGTTATTCGTTCTAATGAGGTTGTCTTGCATATGATTCAGCGTGAAAGCGTGTAAACACAACAAAAGGCGAAAAACAGAGGACGCCGACAAGCGCTTGTCGATGTCCTGTCTCATATTTTGCTGTGTTTTTCGCGGTATTGTGCCAAAGTCATTGAAGACAGGAATAAGAACAAAGTCAACGTCATACAATCGAGCTGTAATAAATATTCACCGTCTTGTCTCTCACTGGGAAACGCCAGAAGGAAAAAAAAAAGATTTTCTTTTTTGTTGCTTCTGAACCTCCAAAACAACATTACTGAACATGCGCAAATACATCAACAAGAATAGTACGAAAAACATTCAAGAAGGGGCATCAGTATGTGTACCACCAGCTGCAAGAAGTTTGTCATGGTTTGGCTGCCCGAAAGACGCCTTAGTAATTTGTGCCAAACCCTGAACAGTGATGCAAACCTGAAACCTGAAGCTCAAATAGTCTTCGTCAGGCTCGATGTATTGCCCTTCGAAGAAGAGCCTGAGTGGGCGCAATGCGGCTTTTTCTCGCCTGTCATCAGAGAGCCTGTTATCAAACGGTAATGTTTATATATGAAGGCTGAGCTTCCAGTGTCATCACAGGCTCCTCACATAATCTGAATAGAAAAGACTGGGCGGCTTGCTGGATCTTCGCAAGAATATATCTCCCGCAGAAAGATGACGTTAATAAGACGAAACACGAACAGCCGAAAAGGAAGCTCCAGACCGGATTTCACTTAACGACATGATTGATCTCGCGTTACCGCTACCAGAAGGTATTATTGATACCGCAAGCTTACCAAATAGGCGCTATCCGATGCTATATAACGAAAGACCCTGAATGCAGTGATTTGTCTGAATAGTAGCGAAGAAGGTAATAAGGTTTCGTCATACTATGTTAGGCCTTGAATTTGTGGATTTAACTTGGAACGCCTGCAATCAAAATGCCTTCGACGCTATGATTCTTTATTGTATATTTATCATCTATTGTACCTAGTGACTTATCATCCACTCAAGGCCGACAGCAGCCTTGTTTATTTAAGCATTTGGAAATTGTTGCATTATCATAACGAATCTCGTAATAAGGACAATATTTCATAAAACAACATACCAGTATACTGATTTGTGGCAGAAAGATTTGTTACATTGATTGGTCGAAATATTGACAAACATACATTGTGTCTTTTAAGAAACACAGATTTTTTATAAAGCTGCTTCGACAGTCAGGTTCTTTTCATTACGCACACGAACTCTATGCTGAAGCAGGAATCCTTCGCCGCTGATAAAATGCAATTGACGTGGCTAAATAAACATTAAGTATTTTAAATTATTCACTAAACGACCTTCGTTTATGTTGGAAACGCTTTAACCTGTGACAACTTAGGGAATACTCAATTTTTAGAAATAAAGAAATAGCTGCGGTACTAGAGATGTTTACCATCAAAATTGAATGGTTATAATAAAAGTGACATCACCAGAACCCCAAAACACCTAGCCTCTCTGTGGCGTCAAACTGGTGGTAACAATGACAAGAAGTAGAGGGATTTGAATCGAAGTGTGCTGAAGCATACTGTGGTCAGAAAAATCGATAAGCAATCGGAAATAACGAGTTGACAGCATATCCTTTGTGCATAATATTTAGTGCTAATCTATTGCTTTAGATACTTCATGAAACAAGAAAATTGACCGTTGGCACAGATTGCGTCGAAATTACTAATGCAAATATCATCACAGCAGGATAACATTTTTGTCATGTCATCATAATGTTTTGTGACGTCGCATACCGCACCACTGCATGATGACGCCATCTTAAGATATTCTTGTATGGCTCAAGCTGGGCCGCTCACGCAGGCAATGCGAAAGAAGGTGAGATGCAGCATAGAGCTTCCTGAAATTAACTACAGGAGACTCTGGTGCTGTGATAGTTTTGTGGCCACGGGAATTTTGGGTAGTATATGGATTTGACTGGTCTTCATACTTTCGGTTCTGAAACGCACTTGATGCTTAGTTCATTGCTGTGTTTCGGCGGCGGCTTGCATTTTCGATGGATGCGAAAATGCGGTATGCCTGTGTGCTCCGATTCGTGTGCACGTAAAAAAGCCATAAATGGTTCGAACTTGCCGGATCCCTCCACTTCGGCGTCTCTCATGATCATATGGTGGTTTCGTGACGGTAAATCCTACGTACCGATCATTGTTGTGTTTCGGTTTGTTTTGAAGGAAAGAATGAAACAGTTTGAACTTCGTTACCCAATTTAAATTAGTGAGCCTAAAAGATTAGCGTTTGTGAAGGGCAACTGCTGAAAATTTGCTGAATTTTATTTCGTGATAAAGCAGCTCCAGGTCACACGAGGCCAACAGAGCCGAAAGTACGAAGATCAGCCAAATCTGTGTATTACTCATTATTCTCATGCTTGGTGAAGTGCCGTGCGTAACAGCTCCTATTGACACTAGCGCCAGAGTTTCATCCATTGTATTCGGGAAACTTTTATGGTAGAATCGAACGAGAATTACTAGGTGGCATCGGGTATTTATTTCTCCTAATTTAGGCATAGAGATACCTTTGTTTGTGTTACATTTTTTTTAGTTGCGAGCAGATGAAAAAAAACAGTTCGCCTGTCTGCAACAAGAAGTGCCACAGTGGCCCTTAGCTCTTACTTGACAGATAAAAAATAAGTTATAATTCTGCTCTCTCGCTCACAATTCTAAAGAAACAATTCAGCAAAAAAATGGCAGCGTATCCACGGAGTGAATGATGGAGAGTGGGCGAAGAAATTCGTCCGTTCAATTTGTTCTTGCTTCCGTCCGTCCATGCGTCCGTCAGTGTGACCGTCTATGCGTCCAAGCCCGTTCGTGCGTGCGTCTGTTCGTGCATACGTACCTGCGTTCTTCCATGCAGCCGTTCTGCGTCCGTTCATGCGTCCATCCATGCATCTGTCTATGTGTCCGTTCGTCCATCTATTCAACGCTCCAAGTACGACCATCTCGCATCTTTTCATCATATATTCCCCATATAGAAGCACCGCAATCCAGCGGACATACAAGGACTAAACGAGAGGTGGCACACGCACACTTTCTTACGGCTTGCGCTCCGGGTCCACTTCCCACCTTTAACCACCTCGAGTTCATGATATATACTAGTTCACTGTATTCATGGCACTGCGGCCGAACGCTCGCTGAACCTTTCGAAACCAAGAAGGTTACGCCCAGCGAGTATGACGTAGCAAAATTTTTCAGTCAGATGGTGCTCAATGTACATGCCAATGGCTGCTAATGGGAAATGAGAGGCGGAGAATTCGGCTTTTACTTTCTTAGGGCTTGCGCTTTGTATCTACTTCCCATTTAGGGGCGAAGCTCTTGTGGCGTGGCTTGTGCATCCCTCGTAGTACGTAACCACCAGTGGCACATCCCGAAATAGGTATAACAATTTTACCTCCAAGTTGGTGCCGGTGAGAGATTTCTTCTGTGTGTTGTTTACAATAGAAAAAAATAGTGCTCAATGTACATGCTAATAGCTGCTAATGGGGAATGAGAAGCAGGAGCGTTCGGTTTAGTCAACGCGCACGCTGCGATCCCCATCAGCAGCCATTGGCATGTACATTGAGCACTATCGGACAAGAAAGGGTGCTACATTATACTCGCTGGGTGTCACCTCTTTAGTTTTAGAAAGGTTTAGCGAGCTATTTTCTGCGACTCGAAGGCGGCACTGCAGTCTCTACTATCAGCCTTACGCCGTGGACCACACGAGCACCTGGTACTAGGATTTGCAGACGTTATACACCACCTGCTGAGAAAGGGCACCATATTTACATTTCAGTGGTTGCCAGTCACTGCGGAATCATCGGCAATAAACGGGCCCATCAGCTGCCCGCTCAGC
>WOVY01013259.1:0-44529 GCA_013436015.1 Rhipicephalus annulatus | reverse complement strand
CTCATGCCGATTCCACGTCTTCATAGAAGCTTTCAACCGAAGCGTCATCATGGCTGGATGTAGGCGCGTAAGCCTGTACTACCTTCATTTTGTATCTTTTATTCACTTTAATTACAATGCCTACAACCCTTTCATTAATGCTATAGTAATCCTCTATGTTGCCAGCTATGTTTCTGTGAATTAGGAACCCTACTCCCAGTTCTCTTCTGTCTGCCAATCCCCGATAGCAAATGACGTGCCCATTCTGTAGCACAGTATAGGCCTCATCTGTCCTCCTAACCTCACTCAGCCCTATTATATCCCATTTAATGCCTTCTAGCTCCTCGAATAACACAGCTAGACTTCCCTCACTAAATAACGTTTTAACGTTAAACGTTGCTAAGTTCAAGTTCTAATGGTAGCCTGTCCGTATCCAGAGATTCCTAGCACCCTCTCCTGCTTTGCAGATCTGACCGCTGCCGTAGTCAGTTGCTCCGCAGCTGGTGGGGACTGAGGGCCGTGAGTTAATGACGAATGCCTACGGGAGGGGGTGGCCAGATACTGCACCAGGGTGGCCAATCCATCTCTGGTGAGATCATCGGTGAGTACCGGCTTTAAGCCGGTACTATTAGACAGTACATGTTCAGACATGATCAGACATGTTCTTTATAACCCGTTGTTTACAGTTTCGTATAGATGCCAGCAGCAGCATGAGTATTACCACCCCAGAAAAAAGAATAGCTAATATGTATAGCACTTGTGCTTGCTAAGATAGCCTTCGCTAGCACTATGACGAACTTCCGTGAACAGGGCTTCAATATGCACTGAGGCTAACCCGACGCGATGCCTGTAGTGTAGGATTTTATAACGTTAGAATAGCCAGCACTGCCACCGAAATGACATTTCACCAACATTACGCCCTGCACAGGGTCTTTTTTAAACAGTTTCGAGGACTGCAGGCGTAGCTCCGTGGGAGAATACTGGATTGCCACGCAGATTGCTTGGTTTAGATACCACTGAAACTTTGACAAGTGTTATGTGCGCGCGTCGCATCAGAACTGCCAATTAAAGTTTTATAGCTCTCGCAATTAAACTACTAATATCTGTTGTAGACGTTCCTAGCTGAGTGGGAACGGCTAGAACGCGACGCTATGTCATCCACTGACCGAGGGATATCATTCACTGCGAAGCTCTTGAATGATATCTTCACGTTGAGTAACACAAGCCATCGAAAGACGATTGCATACCACCCTCACAGCAATGGTTTGACAGAAAGGCTAAACAGAACGCTAGCCAACATGATGCCCATGCACGTGGGCGTGCTGTACAAAATGTGGGACGTCATACTGCGTACAATGCTGCGACACAGAAAGCTACATGCTTCACACCATTAGGCTCGTTTATGGTCGAGATGTGTGAACTAGGCCAGACGCAATTATCCCGTATGAGGGACATCGACAAGCTCGACCAATTAGCCCCCAGCATCAATGAGTGAATTCAGCGAGCCGAGGAAGCGCGTCAACTTGCCCGAGTGCAGATCAGAACGCAACAGTGTAGTGTGCAGATACATGGTGGTACAACATCCACCATCGAGAAAGTAACTATAAACCTGGTGACCAAGTTTAGATTTGGACACCAATTAGGCGGCGAAGTCTCAGCGAGAAACTCTTTAGGTAGTACTTTGGACCTTACAAAGTACTCAGACGTGTGAGCCAGATGAACTACGAAGTGGTTCCAGACGGATGCTCGTCAGTGGCCCAGTGCAGGTTACCACGCCCAGAGACTGTACATGTCATCTACCTAAAGCCATACTTTACGTGGTGATGCAATTTTTGTGTACCACTATATTCTACATGCGAACAGTGAATGCCGTTTATTTCTGATTTCCGGCTCCAGAAAGCGTTTTCTCTCGTATGTCATTTTCGTTAGTGTTGGTTTATGTTGCCTATACTTTGACCTTCGACTGTGCACGCTTTTTGCTTGTCGATGCTCTCTTGGGAGGAGGAGTAATGTCACTTGGTGTTCTGTGCCAGGGAAAAGTGCCCAGTTCTGTGCCAGTGAATGAAGAAGACGAAGCCGAGCAACCCGCACCAGCCGGAGACATCAGCAGTACTAGAAACTTTTAAATCATTAATCCCAGCAAACATTCGTCTAGTGCAAATGATATGGGTGCCAGGCCTTCGTAGTATATTTATAAACGAGATGGCTAACACACTTGCGCGAACATCTCTTGATCTTCCGATTGTGCCAATCATGCCTCCTACAGCTTATGTAACAGCAGCGAGCTTCTTGAAGACTCATCAAAAATCATGATACCGAATCCAGATTTCTCGCACCTGCACTTCACATGGAATAATAATTGGTGTCCCACGCGTAAATTGGAAGTCTTGATAACAAAATTACGTTGCCGTGTACCACCTCTTAATTTCTACTTAAACAGGTCTGGTCTGGTGCCTTGTCCTGTGTGCTCAAGCTGTAACGAACCTGAACATATCGACCATTTTCTTATCACATGTCACCGATTCAAAAATCAAAGAAAAAACTGCTTCGAAATTTTATTAAAAACTAGGAATATCACTTGATACTCCCAATATTTTGTCTTTTGGGGCCACTTCATTGGGACACAGCGACAGGAACATCTGCGGGGCTCTCTGCGAATTCATATGTAACACAAAAAAATTACCTTGCTGAGTCAGCGATCAGCTCTCGAATTTCACTAGCCACACTACCACTTATTATTTAGCTGATACACTGCAATGATTCAACTCTCAGGAGAATTTCTTATAACGATTCCACCTCAGATTTTCAACAAATTCTATTATTTCTCTCCCCCCCCATTTTCTTTTTTTACATTGCGTCAAATTAATTTCACAGTCAAAACACAGTAATCATATTCACCCACTCTAGAATATCTAAAGACATTGACTTGCATTAACCACCGGCTTCTTGGAACATCCCCCTTAGTGGGTGAGAGCCACAAAAGAAAGGAACAAGCAAGCAAGCAAGCAAGCCGGAGATGTCCTTCTTCGTGTCTGCCATTTTGAGAGACACGTCTGCTTCGTTTGTTCGAGCCCCTAGCGCGTGGCAATAGTCAGTGCAAGATAAAAAAGGGTTGAGGAAATTAAACTCCAGCTGTTGTAAACTCTTCCAAAGAGAATACGTGAATCTTTACCATGCTCTCTCGAGCTGTCCTAAATTACAGCAACTCCGTAATATTCAGTTTGCGCATATCACTACCCGTCCGTAGTGGGACACCACACTGCTCAGCTTCGACGCGGAAACACAAGTGTGGTTCACGGAGCGGGCAGAGGCAGGGACCCAGGTCTCCTGGCCATCTCACCAACAGCGGACTCAAGCATGCTGAACATCAGCTGCATGTATATGACAGAAAATACATGTTTCTCCTCCTTTTGAGTTATTGTGGCACATACACAATTATCAAGGCTCGGGGTATACAGGTGTGCGCCACACTTGTCTGACAAATGGGTTTGATGACGCACGTGACGGGGTAGTCCCATTTACCATAACATTTACCTAGCGAGCCATTTTCGCCAAACTATGTTGCTTCCTCAAATTGATTTTCTATTAACACAAGTTAAAGCGGTTATCACCAAACCACCCAGATGTAAGCGGCTACATGTAGGCCGCACACAAATAAATGTGTAGTGTTTCAAATTGCATTCCTTTGAAATTCTTATACGGTCTTCGATGAAGTAAAGGAAATGTGATAGCAGTGAGAAAATATCACATATGCCAAGGGCCGTATTCAGAAAGATTTCTCTTGGCCACGCATTTTCTTAGTCAAGAATTCTCTTATGTCGAGGGATAACAATAGCGCTGGTACGAATTTAAATTATTCTGCACCTAAGAGGGCGAGGAGGACACACAATAGCCGATGAAACGGCAAGAAAAGAAAGCAGTGTGTGCCGATAATATCAAGGTAGCACGCTAAGTGCCTTGCATCGAGAGTATACGATGGTAGCCAATGGTTTGCTGCATGTCAGTTTCAGTTCCACGAGCGTCTGCTACATCGCTTACGAGATGACACGTTGTAATAGATGTCTGGGTGTGCTGTACTTAGCCAAGCACTCGCGTTTCATCAGTGACCGTAGATAACAAAAAAAATTGTCCAATGGCCTTAAGCAACAAGTCCTACACTATCTCGCCAAGTACAAGTGAACAACACTCCAGGTGCACCATACCAATGAAACCACGTAAAAATTAATGCATTCAATGTTTGAAAGCGTAGCTCAAGTTTTCCCCTGTTTAACGCAACCAGTTATCTTAACTTTTAATGAAGCTGCGCTGCTATGTATCTGATCCAGCGTAAGCGAGCACGGTATAGTGGTGAACATAAAGGTGTTTTGTAGCTAGACGTAAAAGGTTGCTTTTCCTACAATAAACTTATAAGAAGACACAGGATCGGCTTTTGTGCCTGCGGGCGAATTATGCAGAAATAGAGAACAGCAGTAATAAAATGAAATTGTGAGCGCAATTTTTCAGGTTCCATGCACCGCAACATTTTGAGAAAGCCGGATTGTGAGAAGATGTGCACGCTTACGCTTATATATGAGTCTACGTAAAACAAGGGAGGCTCGTCGGCAGATGACTCAGTGCTAATGCTTTTCGTAAAACTCGGTGCAGTTATTTCGTCCATAGTGGTGTTTCCTTGAGCAAACAAAGCAAGGAACGTGTATACGAGTTTTGACGTCCAGAAGCGTTATAACATGTGCAAAAAGGACAAAAAAGAGAGAAAGAAACCATCGTTTTGTTTTCGCGAAAGCCTGAAGTCGAAGTGGTGAATATAAAGACAATTTTCTGGCCCAGAAAACGTCAGGAGAAGTTTCTGCAAAGCAGCGTTGGATGTTTGAAGAGCATCAAAAGTGGATTTTGTGTTTATGGAAGCAACAACCACACAGAAAGCGAGATGAAGTATGACTCTCTTTAGATGTGAGAATCAATGCAATTTAGAAGAGCTGTGAGTTAATTAGCCAAATCTGTCTCAAATAGCGATAATGGAAACAAACTGAGTATTCCTTCAGTGAAAGTGACACTAGTAACAATGATTTTAGAATAGTTGATTAGCATTGTCATACGCCCATATACGTTTATTTTCATTTATATTTGGCAAAATATGGGAAAGTAGCCTACGGTAGAGCCAGCTATCCCAACGACATGACAGTAATGTACAAGATAAATAGTGCACTGTTATGCAGCCACATGTGGTGGTTTATACCTTCTAGAAACCTTGAGCGAAACCATTCTAAATATTTTTTCTATTTCTGACCAAGTTTCACTGGACGTTTTGAATTTGACGTTATTCGAAGCACTGACGATGTATTAGCAATATTTTAAATGCTGCAGTGGCAAGCTTGGATCTCAAGCACTGCACCAGTGGACGAGCGGTTATAGCGTTAAACTACAATGTAGGAAGTACTGAGTTTGATTCGCAGTGTCAATGAACACATTTTTTTAAAAGTTGCCCTGCCAGAGATTATGCGTGGCAGCGGGTACTCATTTCTTGAGAAGGTGGCTTTCGCACTCTCTCTCTTTCTTCACTGCTCTTTTGACCCAAAGACACTGTGCCGTGCTCCCTCATGAATTACAAAATTTAGGGTTCATTATTCCCTCCTCCATTCTCTGTTATCGCATGAGTGCCATGTGCCGAAATAGCAATATCATACTTGGTGTATATCTTTTCACGTGTTTGAATAATCGACGAGCAATCAGTCATCATGATGTTTCGACATGCGCGACATGCAGCGAGCTAATAGCTTGTGGTCTAGTTGACTGCCTTTGTAGGGACACGTTTGCGTGCTAATTTGGTGAAAATCATTACGTGTAGCGAGGCAAAGAGTACGGGCAGATAGAAAAGACACGAAGTGATTAGTTTGTGTATTCTCTCTTGCTACCTGTCATGTTGCGCCCTTCAGTGTAATGCCACTGTCCATTGGTAAAGAGAACTATAGCAGCTAGTGGAGTTCTGCTGAGAGGGTCCCCGATTATCCAGAGTAGAACAGAACAATGAGAATTGATTTACGTCATAGAGAGATACTCTGCTTTTGGCTACTACAATAAATTTTCAAACCAAAGTTCATTTTTTATTAACAACAGGTTTAGTACAAATGAAAGGTGCATCGACGAAATCCGTGTATTCAGCTTGACTAGGTTTGTGCCCTTAATAGTAGTTGCCAATAGGTGATACAATATGCATGAATATCAAACACATATACAACCACGGGTGATAGCTTGTTTATTCTCATTAAAATTGATATGTTGAAATTGACATATTCGACCAACGTAATGTGTACAAAATACGCCATGTACAGGAGCTATGCTCTAAAGTAATCTTTTCTGGTTGGTTTCATATTACCAAGTTTTTCGCTCATGACTGTACGTTCGCAAATGAAACAAATTCTTCGAATGTATATATTTTGTGTAAGGTTACATTCATTTTTATATAGTAATAGACAAATTGAAAAAATATAATGGCTCAGAAAAAAAAAGAACTAGAAGGATATTCTACTAAATTATTACCAAACTTATTCGTCAATGATAAATGGATTCTCACGTAAACGACACATACATACATACATACATACATACATACATACATACATACATACATACATACAAACATACATACATACATACACACACATACATACATACATACATACATACATACATACATACATACATACATACATACATACATACATACATACATACATACATACATACATAATACATGCATACATACACTGTGGTGTAATATTAAGATGAATGGCTATAAAAGAACAACTTTAATACACTAATTTTCAATATACAAAAAATAACCTACGAGAGAAATTTCCCAGCACTCTCATGTCTCAACTCAGTGTTTCTCGAACCATCTTGAAAAGGCTTGATGCGTAGTTTCTGCTGCTGCCAAGTGACAAGCAGTTGTTATAAGAAACACAAGAATGTCATGACAATGTCTTGACAATGTCATGTTAAAGAAGAGGGCTGTGCATTCCAATTTGGTACATGTCTGCAACATTACTTTGTTTATTGACATAGCTCGGCTCATTCACAATACAGTAACAAAGCATGTTGGGATAGTTGGGCTGAAAAGTCGGCACAGCGCAAAGAAACTCTAGACAATACATGAATAATACAATTCTAAGCTACTAAGCTCCTCAGGTCCAAACAGTGTTTATATTGACAGCTATACACCCCATTTCGTTTCCAGAAAACACTCCTCAAAAAGGCTTCAAAGTTTGCAGATCGGGACCACGCACACCCCTAATATGCTTAGCTTTACAAAGCACGCACCCGTTCCAGATCATCCCGAAGTGTATCGACAGCTGTATTTCAGAGATCGTGCCGATTTGACAGTTACAGCCAATCGAAGTACACTAGAGCATGACCACGAAATAGGCCTTTTGAACCGCTAGCTGGAAAGTTCCGCTCATTTTATTTCCAATAGTGTGCAAAGAATGTGCTCCTATTAACATCTTTGGTGGTAATTTCCACCAATGAGGCAAGGAACTAGGGTTGTGCTTTTATTTGGATGAGCTGGGGTGCAACGCAACAACATAACAAATAAGGTTCAGCATATGCCATCTCGCGTTCGAATTCACTGACCATTCACGTAGCACACTGGCTTTCATCCAACCACTAATATTTACATGCACAACTTCACGCTACTGACGCCCAATAGAATTCTTTATTACTGCGACTCCGAACTTATTGGTCGACGGTGGTTGTCAATACCGTCGACGGCATACCAGGAAAACAACACATGAAACTCAAAGCGCCGAAATGAATAAAAACGCACCGGCAGTCATCAGGCTGCCCTACATAGGCGTGAATTAACTCAAAACCAGACAGGGGACATAAGTTTACCGCCACGGTGGCAGGTTCTAAGTAGCCACATTGTTCCTAAAAGTGGTCCAGACCACTCTTAGGATTTTTTTGAAGCCACGCTGTTTTACGGACAATTTCGTTTCGTGAATACACTTAGGAACATTTTTCGGTGACTTAAGCAAATATAGCAACTGCATCACCATCGCTGGCATGTTCCTCAGCAGTAGCAGCGTGCTTATTGCTGCGGCCGATGTAAAAACGATGACCTTTCACGACTTTTTTTTCGCTTTGTAAATCGACTTACGCGAAAAAATTTCTCTTGCGCGAAAACTTGCTCGTAAGGGAGTTTTCTGAATCCAGCCCCAGATTTTTGAGAATTTCGCATATCTTTTTTAAAACACCCGGTAAATGTCCGCTCCGATTCCGAATCTGGCAGAATTATAAGAGACCCGTTCCCTAAAACCAACGTAGAAAAATTTGAAAGCTTTGAAAAAAACGCTGTCAGATCCATCTTAAAAATCACCGCTTGTTCAAGGAGTGAATAATTATGAGTACGGCGAAGCTTCGGAGGGTTTTATTGGTAAACCATGTATCCTCTGGATGTTCGTATGTCTGTATTTCTGTCTGTGTGTCCGTCCGTCTATCAGTCAGTACAGTCTGTCTGTCTGTCTGTCTGTCTGTCTGTCTGTCTGTCTGTCTGTCTGTCTGTCTGTCCGTCCGTCCATTCATCCATCCATCCATCCATCCGTCCATCTGTCTGCTTGCCCATCCATCCATCCATCCATCCATCCATCCATCCATCCATCCATCCATCCATCCATCCATCCATCCATCCATCCATCCATCCATCCATCCATCCATCCATCCATGCACTCATGCATTCATGCATCCATCCATCTATCCATCCATCCATCCATCCATCCATCCATCCATCCATCCATCCATCCATCCATCCATCCGTCCGTCCGTCCGTCCGTCCGTCGGTCCGTCCGTCCGTCCATTCGCCCGCCTGTCGGTCTCTCTGTCCGTCTGTATGCCTGTCTTTCCGTCCGTCTGCCTGCACTTACTGACTTATTCATTACACTACGCGGTCACGTACGAGCTAGGAGGGATAGACCCACGCCTTTATTTATTAATTTATTTATTGATTTGATTTGCATACACAGATGCATAAGGACACGGAGAAAAGAGGAAGAGAGCAAGCTGGCAACTGCCACCTGGAGGGGCAAACGCCTGCTCAGTCTTTCGGGAGGAGAGAAGAAACAGAGGAAACAAAGATTAGAGGGAAAAAGGAGAAAAGAAGATGAGGAATGAATAAAAATGACAGAAACTACAACGAGTATGAGTAAAAAACCTGATAAAAATAACTAAAAAGTCTATAAACAAGTGGCTAGGTCCGTTTGGTTCATAAATGTAAGGAGAGCTCAGTGGGCGTGGTCGCGTCGGGAAGTGCAATCACTCCGAAAGAGTTAGTCGTCTAGGGTCGCGCACTTATGTCCTAGGATTTTATATTCCTTGAGCAGGAAAGACCGCTGTGTAGCCAATGTGAGACAGTGCACTAAGGTGCTTCGCAGGAGCCACAAGCTGCGCACAACGAACTGTCCACACGCTCTTGACAGTGTAATCATTCATGCTCCAGCACAGAGCCCACTCTTAGTTTGTACAACAGTGCTCGGAAATGAAGAGGCAAGCCACGGCCACGAACACGGAGAGGGAGCGATGCATTCGCCATATGCTGGTCTGGGTGCTGCTTTAGGAGAGGTCGGCGTTTAAGCAGACGAGTGTTGTCCATCGTACATAGAATTCCCGGACAGTCACAGCCATCATGGTTGCATGACGAAGCAAGGCGATCCGTAACGTATGCTGTCGGGCTAGTTGGTGTGTAACTGTGCAGAACATCGTTGGCGCAAACTTAAAACACGTCGAAAGAAGAGACTGTTTGGGTGCGTCATGCCTTCGGTGGGACATGCGATGCGCGTGTTCAATATTTTGCGCTCCGAACTTTGGTGGCAAGTTAGGTTGTTGTTTGACTGGATGAAAATATGCTGCTTTAGCAAGAAACAGGCCAATGCCAGGCAGGTAGAACTTCAACGCCTAAGGGTTTTAGCTGCTCAAACAACAGAATACTAGTAGCAACGGTGTCTTCAGGTGCTTCCCAGGCGTAGGAAGAGGGACAATCGAACAGTAGGATTACAAGTGGTGGGCGACGTGCAACTACCAGATGAGGTGACGTGCGTACTGAACAATGGGTTGAAATGTAGATTTCAGCCTACCATTCCTGCGCATGAGCTACTCTCCTTGAACAGACGCATATCCAGCAGGGTTAAGGCTGAAGACCAGGAAAGGTGCGTTCTGGATGGAAGTGACAGCTTCCTAAAAACTGTTCCCAAAGGAAGTCGTAATGGGCGTGACCCCATGGATAGGGTGGTGTGCTTCCTCAGGAAGAATGATTTGCGTGAACTAGTGTCGGACAAATAAGGTGGTTTTGCGCTCATGAAGAAAGACATCTTCGAAGTAAAGGCCACTAACGCCTCACGGAAGAACTTCAAGGAAGTGCGGGTTTCTGCCCCAAGGTAAAGTATAAGGCTGTTGCCTCGTGTAATGAGCACGGACTGACAAGGCGGGCAAAGAGCATTAGTGAGTGCAAGAGAGACAAGCTGTATGTATTTTTAGTGTGAAAACTCACAAACCCAATACGCCTTTTAGGATCATTGTCAGCGAAAATAGTACGTAGCAGGTAATGGTGAGTCGTTACTTGTTGAAACAATTTAACACTCTTTTGTTACACGACCCGTTCGCTGTCAAGAATTCCTGTGATATAACTGAGTATCTTCAGGACAGTAGCTCTGTAGGACATTTTTTCTCTGTCAATGTCGAAGATCTCTTTTATCTTGTACCACACAGGGTGTTACTCGGGTGCGTGCAGTCGTGCATAGAGAACAATGGGTCTGTGTCTCGACACGACCTCTACATCTGGGTTAACCATTGGCGCCGTTCCCTCCGAACAAATCACGTTAATGCAGCAAATCCAGCAGTTTGTTCGAGAAGGTTTCGCGCCAATTGTCTCTTGTGCCGTACGTCCCGACCAGTGAGCACATGCTGACCCCAATGCTCCGCAAGGCAATCCAAGAGCAAGTTTTGACGCCCTGTCTCCCATATACAATCCTCCACCTATCTCCGCCCCTCTCACTTACGCTGAGGCCGCCGTCGCTACCAACCGTCACGGATCTTGCTAGACAGCCCCGTCCCCTCTACGCAGCAAGTCCTCCAACCCGTCGCCACCCACCTCCTGTTCACCACCCAACACCACCATCAACAAACCCTTGACGCGCTTCAGACAATAGGCCAATTTGCTATTTCTGCCAGCTTCCTGGTCAAGTAGCACGCTATTGCCATCGTTGGGATTACAACCCAACTGCTGGTGAGGCGACTTACGACTCCTATTGTCCAGGGCCACCACAGCAATCTTCATTCCACCCCACGTCGTATCAGTCGCCGCCACGTCGCCGCGGCTTCGACAGGAATCGGTCGCCCTCACCACGGTGCCGCTCTATGTCTCCGATGCTTCCTCGATCACCACCCGCCTAAACGGAAAACTGACCATCGCAGTTCCCGAGGCAAAAGCTGCGCATATATGGAAACCTTGAAGGCCTTCGTTTTTACCTGCTAATGAAATAACTGTGCATATTGACGGTGTACCTGCGAAAGCGCTCGTTGATACTGGTGCTGTCGTGTCTGTGTTAAGTGGTGAACTCTGCCGCAAGTTGAAGAAGCTTACGCTGCCGCTTACCGATGTCTCTCTCCGCACGGCCACTGTGCATCATATCCAACCTTCTGCTGCGTGCACAGCTCGACTGGTCATCCAAAATATTTTGTATGTAGTCGAATTGGTTGTGGTTTCCCCATGTTCACACGATATCATCTTAGGCTGGGACTTCCTCTGCGCTCATCATGCCGTCGTTCACTGTGCGCGTACCGAACTAGAGTTGTCGACGATGTGTGAACTGCCCTTGTGTGAAGCGCCGATGTCTGAAGGACCTTCTTTCAAGCCGCTATCTGCCCGAGTCACCGTAGCCGCGGACGCTCACATCCCTCCTCTATCCTGTGTTCATATGCCACTCTTCTGTGACGACGCACCCTCTGTCACCGCCCTCTTTATCCCCTCCGACACCTTCGGCTCTCACAAAAGCTTCCTTCTTCCGTTCGCAGTTGTCACCGTAGAAAACTCACGTGGCTCCATTTATATAACGAACTCGCTTCCTTCCCCGGCCATATTATTCCGTGGCGAACTCCTCGGTCACCTTGAGGAAATCGATTCTGTCTCATCCAGTAACCTACCTGATGACTTGTAATCATCTCACTTAAACAGCATTACCTCAGATACCACCCCCACTTTATCTCCGGAGGTTTTTTTCCCCATCCATTGACCCTAAACCTCCCCTTGCTCAGCGCACCCAACTCCTGGCTTTACTCGATCGCTTCAAGATGTTATTTGATCATAGCCAACCTTCTTAGGGTCGCACGTCTGCCATCGTTCACAAAATCGACTCCGGTAGCCATGCACAATTGCGCCAGTGCCCATATCGAGTTTCTCACGCTGAACGCCGTGCCATTGATGATCAGGTGAACGATATGCTTCGACGTGGTGTGATAAAACCTTCAAACAGCACTTAAACCTCTCCGGTTGTACTGGTGCAAAAAAGGACGGTGGCATCAGATTTGCGTTGATTACAGGTGTCTTAACAAGATCACCAGAAAAGATGTTTATCCGCTGCCCAGAATCGATGACGCCCTCGATCGCCTGCAAGGAGCAGAGTTCTTTTCTTCTTTAGATCTTCGATCCGGCTACTGGCAGGTCCCTATGAATGAAGCCGACCACTCCGAGACTGCGTTTGTAACGCCTGACGGATTGTGCGAGTTTAACGTCATGCCATTCAGCCTCTGTAATGCGCCTGCAACCTTCGAGCGTCTCATGGACAACATCCTTAGGGGCTTTAAATGGAACACATGCCTGTGCTATTTGGATGACGTCGTCGTTTTTTTGAAGGACTTCAACTCCCACCTCAGCCGTCTAGCAAGCGTCCTGACTTGTCTTTAGAACGCTGGACTGCAGCTGAATTTGAAGAAATTCCACTTCGCTGCCCGCCAGTTTACCATATTAGGGCATGTTGTTAGCAAGAATAGTGTCCCTCTTGATCCAGCCAAGCTTCGCGCTGAGCCGACTTTCCCAGGCCCGCTACACTAAAAGAACTCCACAGCTTCATCGGGCTCTGCTCATATTTTCGTCGTTTTCTGCGCAATTTCGCCACCATATTCGCACCCCTGACGCAGCTACTTGCCGACAACCAAGACCTCTCAGCGTGGTCCCCAGCATGCGACGAAGCATTCACGTTTTTACGCCATCTTCTGACATCACCACCTATCCTACGCCACTTTGATCCAGACGCTCCAACTGAAATCCTTACGGACGCTAGTGGAGTAGGCCTCGGTGCTATTCTTGCTCAGCGTAAATCTGGCTTCGATGAGTATGTTGTGTCCTACGCTAGTCGCACCCTCACTAAAGCGGAAAAGAACTATTCAGTCACCGAGAAAGCATGCCTTGCCATTGTTTGGGCAATCACGAAATTCCGACCTTACGTATATGGCCGCCCATTTGACGTTGTGACTGATCACCACGCATTGTGTTGGTGGTAGTCATTAAAAGACCAATCTGGTCGCCTAGCTCGCTGGGCACTACGTCTCTAAGTTTACGATATTCGTTTCATTTATCGGTCAGGCCGTAAGCATTCGGACGCCGACGCTCTTTCTCGCTCGCCACTTCCCCACGATTATGTTGCAGCGTCTGTTTCCAGCTGCGAATGTTCTTCACTTGAACAGGCCGACATGTCCGCTGAGCAACGCCAGGATCCAAGGATAGCGTCTCCCTTAGAGTACCTGTCTTAGACGTCTCCACGTACTGACAACCGTTTACTTAGACGAACTGCTCGCCATTTTACCATCCGTGACGGTCTTCTGTACCGGCGAAACTACCTATCCGATGGCCGCAAATCGTTGCTGGTAATACATCGCCACCTACGTTCTGATGTCTGTGCCTCCTTCCACGCGGATCCGCAATGCGTCCACGCAGGTGTAGTGAAGACGTATGCCCGCTTACGAATTCGATATTACTGGCGCGGAATGTACCGCTTTGTTAGGCAGTACGTCCGTTCACATTCCTTGTGCCAACGCCGGAAGAGCTCCCCTCGCACGTGTACAGGGCCACTCCAACCACTGCCTTGTCCTTCTCGGCGTTTCAGCCACATCGGAATCGACTTGTTCGGTCCCCTACCATACACACCAAATGAAAACCGCTGGGTCATCGTAGCCGTGGACCACCTTACGCGCTACGCCGAAACTTCGGCGCTTCCCGAGGCCACTGCGCGTGAAGTCGGCCTGTTCATTCTGCACAACCTCGTCCTTTGACATGGTGCACCCCGTGAGCTTCTCAGTGACCGTGGGCGTTCTTTCTTGTCGGAAGCTGCAGAAGCCCTCCTACGTGAATACAACATCGTGCACCAAACAACGACCGCATACCACCCCCAAACCAATGGGATGACCGAGCAATTTGATCGCACGCTGGGTGACATGCTCTCCATGTATGTTTCTGATGACCATACGAACTGGGAGCGCATACTGCCATTCGTTACTACGCTTACAATAGCGCCATTCAATCGACTACTGAATTCTCCCCGTTCTTCTTTCTTTATGGTCGGGAACCTTCATCGTTTTTGGACACTATCCTTCTGTATCGCCCAGACCTTTGAGAATCGACAACTTTGGCCGAAGCCGCCACATATGCCGAAGAATGTCGGCGCTAGCACGTTCGCTAACAACGCACGATCAGGCGCACCAGAAGCACTCGCATGATCGACGCTCATCTCCTTCGTCATACGCGCCTGGGGCAATCGTGTGGCTCCGCGTGCCATCGTCTGCCCCAGGCCTTTGCTCAAAGTTCAAACCCAAGTATGACGGTCCGTACCGGATCCTGCGCCAGACTTCACCAGTCAACTACATAGTTGAACCTATTCAGCCACCTACAGATCAACGGTGCCGCGGGCGCGAGACTGCACGTCGAGCGCCTAAAACCTTACTACGACCCACCAGTCCTGTCTGTGCCATAGGTCGCCAGGATGGCTCCTTTCGCTCCGGGAAGTCAATGTAGTGACAAACACGGGCTCTCAGAACGACGAAGAAGACGTTTTGTCTTGGCGGAGGCTCGTGCTGCTGCAGCTGCTGCTGAAACCGCTGGTTGCTGTCTCGGTGCTGTTAGGCCCAATAAATGGTTGCTCTACCCCGGCGTGCGTCTAGCAGTATTCTTACAATATATATATATATATATATATATATATATATATATATATATATATATATATATATATATATATATATAGTCCAGTAGATCCTCCGTGAGCGGTCTGATTTGAGATTGTATAAAGCTGAGCACCAACAAACTGTATTTTTAATCCTGATGAAGGCCAGACTCTAGGCCGAAACCTCGAAATAAACGACGTTGTGACCGCTCACGGAGGATCTACTGGACTATATGCAACGCTACGGCCACTCAACCACCATGCCTGCCAATATATATATATTGTTACGCACAAGGAGGACCAGGACGTATACGGCTGAAGGGGGCCGTTTATTTTGGTCGTGAAGAGAACCGCCGGAGCCACCAACAGGTTGATGATCGCAGTGTCGTCGTCTTCCTTCTTCTTCCAGCTTTGGGCAGCCAGCCTGTTTACCCATCTTCGTTTTCTTCCCAGGCATGCGCAACATCCCTCCCCTCGCAGACGAAGCCCGCCGGGCGAGGTAACTGATTCACCTTGGTGAGCACAACTTCAGTCGGGCGACATGGACTGCTTGGGTTTTAGCGGCTCTTCTACCACTTCTCGTGAGGCGAGCTGTTGTGTTTGTGACTTCCGTGATTTTGTCGAGGACAACAAACGGTCCGTCGTATGTGGCCAAGAACTTTTGGCATAACCCGCGTCTTTGTGCCGGAGTCCACAGCCACACTAAGTCACCTGGATGGTAAGTTACAGGCCGGTGGCGGACGTAATAGCGTATCTTCGATTTTTCCTGTGACGCCAAAGTGCGTATACGAGCAATACGACGCGCCTCTTCTGCAAGGCAGAGGATTTCGGTGACCGAGAGGTTCTCGTGCGCCGAGAATGGCAAAACTGTGTCGAGTGTGTGCCGTTGCGGTCGTGCGTACATCAAGAAAAAGGGGCTATAGCCTGTTGTCTCGTGCTTAGCAGTGTTGAACGCGTACATCATAAATGGTAGCACGTCATCCCAGTTCTTGTGGTCGGATGCCACATACATAGAGAGCATGTTTACAATTGTTCGGTTGGTGCGCTCCGTGAGCCCATTTGTTTGCGGATGGTATGGCGACGAGTGACGAAGGTGGGACTCACTCAATCGAAGCAGCTCTTCAACTATATCTGCCGTAAATTGTCGCCCACGATCACTGATGATCACGTGAGGTGGGCCATGTCGGAGGATAACGTGCTGCAGCAGGAACACAGAGACGTCGCTGGCAGTTGCGGTTGGTATGGCCGCCGTCTCACAGTAGCGTGTGAGGTAATCGACACATACAATTATCCAGCGATTGCCCTTAGCCGGCTTTGGAAAAGGGCCCACGAGGTCAATGCCCACCTGTTGGAAAGGTGTGCTTGGAGGTGGCAAGGGCTGTAGAAGACCAGTCGGAGCAGTAGATGGGCGTTTGTGGCGTTGACACTGTGTGCAGCTGGCCACATACGCCTCGACTGACTGTCGCATTCCTGGCCAATAAAAGCGTTCCTTAGCACGGTAAAGCATCCGTGCAGAACCTAAATGTCCGGACGTAGAATCGTCATGCATAGCACCTAAAATCGCTGTTCGAAGGCTTTCTGGCAATACCAGGAGGAAACGTGCGCCAGTGCTGGAAAAGTTCTTCTTATATAGGAGTCTGTTGCGTACACAGAAATGGCATGCCGTAGGAGCTGTGCAAAGCGATGATAGCCTGGTGTCCTTTCGCTGTTCATGTTTGAAAGTACTGAGGTCGGGAAACTTTTGTGACACAGAAGCTACGAGGTGATCGAGGTCATCGGCATCACACTCTGTAGTGCTCAGTGGCATTCGCGAAAGGCAATCTGCGTCGGCGTGTCGTCGACCACTTTTGTACGAGACAATGAAGTTATACTCTTGGAGCCGAAGTGCCCAGCGCGCTAGACGGCCACAAGGATCCCGAAGGTTGACGAGCCAACACAATGAGTGGTGGTCGGTGACGACTGTAAAAGGGCGTCCATATAGGTAAGACCGAAACCGCTGAATCGCAAATACTACCGCGAGGCATTCTTGTTCTGTGACAGTGTAATTCTGCTCGGGCCTACTCAAGGAGCGACTTGCGTATGCAATCACGTGCTCGCGGTTACCATAGCGTTGAACTAGGACGGCACTAATTCCTATGCCGCTGGCATCTGTGTGCAGTTCGGTTGGAGCTGATGGGTAGAAGTGTTGATGAACAGGCCGCGACGTCAGGAGGAACTTCAGTTGACGAAAAGAGGAGTCGCACTCCGGAGTCCACTCGAAGGAAGTATTATGCCGTAGCAAACATGTCAGCGGATACGCGACATCGGCAAATCTAGGTGTAAAGAGGCGAAAATAGAAGCAAAGCCCCAAAAAACTGCGCAGCTCCTTCACAGAGCGCGGCACATAGAACGTTTCAACGGCTGCTGTCTTCTGGGGATCTGGACGAATGCCCTCCTGATTGACTAGGCGTCCGAGAACAAGATTTGTCGGTCTCCGAAGTGGCATTTATTTGAGTTAAGAACAAGGCCAGCGTTTCTTACGCAAGTCAGTACAGTATCCAGACGTGAATTGTGTTCGCTGAAGGTGCGGCCAAAGATGACGACGTCGTCGAGATAGCACATGCAAATGCTCCACTTAAAGCCACGAAGAACAGTGTCCATAAATAGTTCGAGCGTCGCCGGCGCGTTGCACAGTCCAAATGGCATCACGTTGAATTCGAAAAGGCCGTCAGGGGTTACAAAGGCTGTCTTTTCTTTATCTTCAGGATGCATGGAAATTTGCCAGTAGCCCGATCTTAAGTCTACAGAGGAAAAGTAAGAGGCCGAATGCAGGGTGTCTATGGCATCATCAATACGTGGAAGTGGGTACACGTCTTTTTTGTTACAGCATTCAATCGGCGATAATCGACGCAAAATCTCCAGGATCTGTCTTTCTTTTTAATGAGAATTACTGGAGCTGCCCATGGACTTACCGACTCTTGAATGATACCGTTTTCAATCATTTTGTTCACCTGCTCATTAATATTCCGCCGTTCGGATGGCGAAACACGGTAGGGCTTTTGTCTAATCGGATTGGCCAAACCCGTGTTGATAGTGTGACATTTTCGAGAAGCAGGGATTAGGGACGCTTTGTCTTTCTGCGCAAAGTCGAATGCAGAGACGTGCTTCGAAAGTACATTGACCAATGTTCGGCGTTCACTTGTGCTCAGTGACTTATTCACCATTGACAGAAAAGCCGTTTCAAAACTGTGACTACGATGCTCTCCCGGCGCATCTCTAAGCTGGGTCACCAGTAAGGCCTCGTGTTGTCCACTGACGATGGCTAACTTTAGACCATCTGGCAACATCGCGGGTTCTGTAGAGCAATTGACAGTCCATAAACCAGCGCGTCCACGTCTTATCGACACCACACAATGTGGGATCAACACATTCTTTTTCATGCAGTTGGTGCACTCTGGTTGTACGTTAGCATCAAAGTTGGCGGAATAGCTTTCGCTGCAACCAACAGGTACACGAACGGTTGATAACGGTGGTATGATAGTGTCGCCACATACACACAATGCCATCTCACCATCCACAGGATTTTCCAAGAGTGCTGGCGGAACGTGATCACTCAAGAATATTGTCCCTGTGCGGCAGTCGACAGTCGCACCGCACTCCCTCAAAAAGTCCATACCCAAAATAACATTATGTGTCGCCTGCGGAATAATCACGAACTCCGTTGGGATAACGCGGCCTCCGAGAAACACGTCAGCTTGACACACACCAACAGGATGCAGTGCCTCACCACTCACTCCGCAAAACTTCGAAGCTTGACGAAGCTTCGAAGCTTGACGAAGCTTGACGAAGCTTAAATAAAACCTTCCGCCTTAAGGTATCTTTATAACACGCACTCATGACCGAAATGGTTGCCCCCGTATCCACCAAAGCCATCAGAGGCACATCGTCAACAAAAACACGTACTTTGTTCTTGAGCATCAACACAGGAGGTATTTCAGATATTAGCGCGTCTCCGGCGACCTCACCTCCATCGGCCGCGCTTGCTAGTTTTCCAGTGGCAAAGGAGACGCGTTGCGACGCCGTGGTGAAGGACAACGGGGAACACGAGGCGGTGGAGGCGTCAAGCTCCTGTCAGATGTGGGGGAGTGGTTCCGGAAGCTGCGTGTCCAGTAGTCTTCACGAGGCAGCAGGTGTGTTGCCCTAGGGTCGTCGTGCGGTCGATAAGACGATCGTGTGGAGTGTTGAGGTGGGCCATAGTACGTTGCTCGAGGGTCGTCACGAAGTCGTTCGGAAGGCCGTGCAAAGTGTGGTGGGTGGCCATACCGTGGGGCTACACGTCGACGGTTGCAAAATCGCGAAATATGTCCTGGAACACCACAGGAGTAGCAAACCATGAGAGGTCGAAATTCTGTTTGTTCGTCAATGAATCGAACATCGTCTTCCCTGGCGTAGTGGTTTGGTTCGTCCCGTATATCAGAAGGATAGACCGGGCGTCGCGAAGAAGGTGGACGCTGAGGGCGCTGGTCATGGCGAGGAGCTGGCAAGCGTGGTGCTCTCCTTGGTTGTGGGGGTGCGCTGTACTCAACAGCTGCTGCACTGACCATCAATTGCCAAGGGTTCGTAGAAGGCGGTGGCGCAGGCACAGCCTCACGTGGCACATATACCGAATGTTGGTCGTTTATAGAATGGTGATGAACTGCTGAGTGTGTCTGTTTTCTATAGCGAAAAAGTTCTTCGCGAACGATCTGACGAATCGTCGAGGACAGGTCTGGGCAGGAGCTCGTGTCGATGCTGGCAACCGTTGTAACATTTGTGAGCCGGCCGAACTTTGGAGCAATCCTGCGCATTTTCAGCTGTTCGAAAGTTCGGCAATGCCGAATCACGTCGGACACCGAGTTCAGATGCTCTTTTCCGATGGGAAAATTATAGACATCTTCGGCTATGCCTTTCAGCAAATGCCCTACTTTGTCTTCTTCTGACATCTGATCATTGACCACCTTGCAGAGCTTCAGCACATCCTCTATATACGTGGTACATGTCTCACCTGGTAGCTGCGCGCGTTGAGACAATGTCTGCTCAGCCCGCTTTTTTTGATGCTCGAGTCGCCGAAACATGCTTTCAGGTCCGCAGCAAAAACGTCCCACGTCGTCAGTGTGTCCTCGTGGTTGTCGTACCACACAAGCGCAGTATCCGTAAGGCAGAAGACCACATTGCTGAGCTGAGCGGCAGCATCCCAGCCGTTGGACTTGCTGACTCGCTTGTACTGGACGAGCCACGCGTCGACATCTTCTCTAGATTTTCCTCCGAAAGTTGGTGGGGCTCGGTAGTAGGACACGGAACCCATTGGAGTTGGCCTTGAAGCGTTAGATGGCTGATCTTGGGCCATTACGATCGGCGCAGGCGGGAGTCGGCAAGGCGGCGGCTGCGGCGAAGTCCTGGAAGTGAAGCTCCCGTCGTTGGATTTGTCGTACCCCGCAATTCCACCAGTCTGTGACGCACAAGGAGGACCAGGACGTATACGGCTGAAGGGGGCCGTTTATTTTGGTCGCGAAGAGAAGCGCCGGAGCCGCCAACAGGTTGATGATCGCAGTGTCGTCGTCTTCCTTCTTCCTCCAGCTTCGGGCAGCTAGCCTGTTTACCCATCTTCGTTTTCTTCCCAGGCATGCGCAACAATATATATATATATATATATATATATATAGGCAGGCATGGTGGTTGAGTGGCCGTAACGTTGCATATAGTCCAGTAGATCCTCCGTGAGCGGTCACATAACGTCGAAATAAACCACGTTGTGACCGCTCACGGAAGATCTACTGAAGACATATATATATATATATATATAGTCGCAGCAAGGAAGTAACGCTGGCCCCGGCAGAATAACGAAAAATAGAGTACGATGCTCGTTGGTTTTGCATGGTAAATTCTGACTGACGTTTCGGCTGGTAGTCCAGCCTTTGTCAAAGTTACTTTGACACAGGCTGGCCTCCACTGAAAATGCAGCCGGCGCAGCCGGGGGTTATCATGCGACCGGCGGGTCAGCAGCCGAGTACCTTAGCACTGGACCACCGCGGTGGGGCACAGTGTTTAGGTAACAGTTCGAAAACACGCTTACTTTGCCCCAGTAGGGCAACACCTTCCCCCGTTTCGGTGTATGGTTAACATAAAAATAACCATAACCGGGCATGCGCAGATCTTCACTATTGTGGCAATACCATGTTCCGCTTAAACAGATAACGTCAAGCAGGTTTGTAAAGCCCGGCAAGAAATTTGTCAATTGATCATTTTTTCCCTAGAAGACGGCATGTTGAAATGTATCACGGTCAACTTGTTTCCTTTGTGCCGGCATGAAGCTGTGAGGATGTGGAACCCGAGGAATTTTCCAGCAGTGAGAAAAGAAAAAAAGCAAGTCATGTATGAGCTGCATTGACATTGAAATACATCCTTCTCGACAAATCGGCTTGACAGTTGATCTGAATGACGTCTCTGTTGTGTGGGCTAGTATGCTGCTGTTTTTTGTACACACGTACTTTCAAAACGTTTCCATCTTTCTTCTGGTAGCTGCGCCACAAGGCGATCGTTGTGTGGCGTCCATTGTTTTTTGACGTAGATCTAATGTATGGGCCCCGTGACGCCAATATCGATAGTCAGCAGGTTTGTCTTCTTTGCTGCCCCCCAAAAACGATTTAGTATCGTTCGTGTCGGAAATCTGAAAATTCGATTAGCATCGATAATAGCTCTACTTTTGACTGTATAGGCCATGTCAGTGTCTGCTAGGTCGAAAGGACGCTTGATTGTGTGTGAAATTTTTAAGGTCATTTGAGCAGGCCTCTAACAGTGAGTGGTAAGCCTTTTATTAGATGCGAAGCATCTGACAGTCGAACAGAATCCGGTGTGGTGGTGGTGGTGGTAGTGGTTAGAAGAGAAGAAAGGCACCTAATTTCTGCAGCCCGGTCGGGAGCACGGCCTGAGAGTGTGCGGCCTGACCAACCTTACTGCGTATGTACGACCGCACCCCCTCCCCCCTTTTCCCTTCGCAACGCCAACGCAGGCAGCGCCTGCTAACCTCTGCTCGCACTCTCTCTCTCTTTCTCTAGGCATCTGCCCCCGCGGCGTTTACATCTCCATTGCTAGTCCCCTCCCTCTTTATCCCCTCCTCTCCGGTTTGGTTGCGTTAGGTTAGGCATCCCTCCCCGCGGCATCTGCACCTGCATTGCGCCCCCTCCTCTATCACCTTATCTACGCTTCCCTCTTCTCTCACCTTGCAACGCGGACGAGCGTCTGCTAGCGAATGGACCTTTCCGGAAATTGCAGCACCGCGCCTTCCCCTGGTGGTCGGCGCTGGGGCATTAAGTGTCAACCACTGGCACGCGTATGCTCGCGTCTACACGTGAAAAGCGTCAAACGCGCCTCTCGGCGTCGGCGTCGGAGAAGCATACGCGAGGAAGTGCGAGGGATCAAGCCGGGCTCAATATTTTTGCCACGCGTACGCTACGTCACCGCACGTACAGCGGTGCAAAACCAATCAGGGGCTGCGCGCGAACCAACCAGAGGCCACAATGCCTCCGAGTGTTATGCCTAATGGCCGCCGCTTCGAAGGCACGGCCGAGCGCTGGCAGCAAGCTCAGAAACTACACCAAACGTTCCTGAATGACCACTTCGTAATCTAGAGCGACAGCGATACGACGAATGATTGCGAGTGCTACCAGCGTGACGCTGTTTCATCCCGAGTTCGAGCGATGCCGACAAATCCAGCGAATGCCGGCCGGCTATGCTTGCGCCGGTCCCGAGTGCGATCGTCGGCCGAGAGAAAACATCGCACAGACTACTGAACCATATCGGTGTTCTTGGGATTCGATATGTGATTTTCTGTGCTAAAAACGAATGTAAACAGACTTCGGAAGTTAGAAGCTTCGAGCGTGAGCCCTCGCCTTCCGCGGAGGCAATTCAGAGCAGTGTCATCTGCATCCAGCGTAGGCTTCTACCATCTAGTTCGTGTGAACCAGCACATGTGAGGCATATCGGCTGAAAAAAATCTACGGTAGTTTCCGTCGCAACATAGACACCATATACGACGCCCGAAACATCGCGTAGTGCATACGGAGAAGTTTTTATCTGCACTGTGTTGTTTTCAAAATCGGTAGTCTTCATAGCTGAAAGCGAACCTCGCACTAGCCAGCACATTTTAGTGATGTGAAATTGTACGTACTTATGTATTTGTATTTGCGAATTGTATGATGCTGAAACATTCGTTGGCTTCAGTGCAAATCTTTTTAGTGTGTTGCCTAGCTAATAACAAGCGTGTGCTGGTTGGTAACAGTGTGATGTAATTTAGTGTTGGGTACCAGTGACGCTGACACAATCAGCTGTCAGTGGTATCATGTCTATTCATGTACAAGATAGAAACTAGAGCGTGCGTTGCTGTGGTGATCGAAAAAGAAAGTTGCATGATCAAGTGCTGCTAGTATTGCCTGCTATTTCACTTCTCGCTTGTTCTGCTTCTCTCCCACGCTCAGTAGCACATAAGTTGTTTGAAGGCATTCTAACCCACACATTCTTAATTTATAGTTTATTCTGATACTCATAGCTATATGCATACAATGGCACTTCTCTGTCGTTTTACAGTTTATTATATTATAACACGTGTTTTGTTTACAGCTGGAGAGATAACTAAAACCCTTGTTAGAAGCATCTGATTTGAAATCAGCTACACGATGACACCATAGTAGCAAAAGAAGGTCACCACAAGTATGCACAGAATAATTGAAGGTGCACTAGTACTGTACTGCACTTTGTTTAGTAAAAATTCAAAAAAGTGTCTCATGTGACTTATGAGACCTTTCAGAACTGTGCATGTATTTATCTGTTCCTCCATACTGTAATGAGATGAAGCTATTAATAGATCGTTTCGAACATTGAATCTTTGTATGTGTTTCCAAAGACTGCTTCATTTCTGTTCAGTTTTTAGTATACACATTAACAAGCACTATATATGCAGAACTTAAGCATATTCAAAATATCAAGATATTCAGTTTAGCTGTGCTAGAAAACTTGCCAAAACTTCTGTACGGTGCTCTGGTGCAATCCTATGACCGGTATCTGTCCCATCAAAAATTTCGGGCATGCTTTATTGCATTATAGGGTATTTTGAATGTTGATGACATATGAAAGCCTTCTACACCGTGATTGGCTGCAATCTCAAAACCAATGTCTGTCTCATCAATAAGTGTCAGATGCATTTTGTAGATGTAAAAAGATGTTTAAGCTAGCAGCAAATTGCAGAAACCTTCAACACAGCACTGATCTGCAATCATAATCCACCTTAGAAGCTATTTGTAGTGCTCTCTAACACCTTCAAATAAAATTATCAATCACTGGAATATATACTTGGTTTGGTTCGTGATACCAGTGTGTCTGACTTTCTGGAGGCACTTCTAACATAACAATGTTCTATTTCCCTCATTTCTTAGCCGGGTGCACTCAGGTGGTAGGGATATTTGGGGTGCTGATATTTGTTTACGGTGGCACACTTACTGTGATATTACTGTTTAAATGTTAAAATGTATATATGTACACTACTCCTGCAGTAGCCTCACATTGGGCTGCCGTATTTGAAGATAAATGAATATACTATCCAAAAGTGTTCTACGCTGTGCTCGGTTCCAATCTGATCACTAATATTTGTTGCATCATGAAATGTCGGGTGTATTTTACTGCATTGGAGAACATTTTGGCTGCTTTCCATACAGGGTTCAGTTCCAGTATTATGACCAATATCTGTGACTTCATGTAGAGTTGGGTGCAGTTTGTCATTTTAGAGAATACTTCAACTACAGACAATGTCCAGAAGTTGTCCATACAGGGCTCAGTTGCAGTCCTATGACCAATATCTGCCTTATCATGAAAGTTTCAGATACAGTTAGTTGCGTTAGAGCATATTTTGACTGCGAAAAATGCCCAAAGGCATTCTACGTAGTGCTTGGTTTCATTCTTATGACCAGTATCTGTTATGCCATTAAGAGCTAGGTGCAGTAGATGATATTTCCAATGCGCTTATCATATGAAAGCCTTCCGCACAGGGCACAATTACAGCCTCATGATCAAATCCGCCACATCATGAAGAGTAGGGTGGGGGTTATTGCATTGAAGAACATTTCGGCTGCAGACAACGTTCGAAAGCCTTCTATACAGGGTTCAGTTCCAATATTTTGACCGACATCCGTGACTTCATGAACAGCTGGGTGGGGTTTGCCGCTTTAGAGAATACTTTGACTATAGCCAACGTCCAAAAGTCTTCCATACAGGGTTCAGTTACAATATTAGGACTGATATCTGTGGCTTCATGAACAGTTGGTTGGGTGTGGTTTGTCGTTTTAAAGAATGCTTTGACTAAAACAACGTCCACAAGTCTTCAATACAGGGTTCAGTTCCAATTTTATGACCGATATCTGCGACTTCATGAACAGTTCGGTGTGGTTTTTCACTTTAGAGAATACTTTGACTAAAGACAACGTGGAAGTGTTCTATACAGGGTTCAGTTCTAATATTATGGCCGATATCTGTGACTTCATGAACAGTTGATGGCGGTTTGTCACTTTTGAGAATACTTTGACTAAACACAATATCAAGAGGTCTTCCATACAGGGATCATTTCCAATATTGTGAGCGATATCTGTGACGTCATGAACAGTTGGGTGTTGTTTGTTGCTTTAGAGAATTCTTTGACTAAAACAACGTCCAGAAGTCTTCCATGCAGGGTTCAGTTCCAATATTATGACCAATATCTGTGACTTCATGAACAGTTGGGTGCGGTTTGTCGCTTTAGAAACTACTTTTAACTAAAAACAACGTCCAGAAGTCTTCTATACAGGGTTCAGTTCCAATATTATGACCAATATCTGTGACTTAATGAAGAGTTAGGCGTGGTTTGTCTCTTTAGAGAATACTTTGACAAACAAAAAACGTCCAGAAGTCTTTCTTACAGGGTTCCGTTCCAATATCATGACCGATATCTGTGACTTCATGAACAGCTTGGTGTGGTTTGTCACTTTACAGAATACTTTGAATAAAAAAATGTCCAGAAGTCTTCTGTACAGGGTTCAGTTGCAATATCATGACCGATATCTGTCATACCATGAAGTGTCAGGCACAGTTAGTTGCATTAGAGCATATTTCTGCCATGGAAAATGCCCAAAGGCATTCTACGTAGTATCTGGTTCCTATCTTATGACCAATATGTGTTGTACTAATAAGAATCAGGTGTGCTTTGTTGCATTAGAGGATATTTATAACACACACATCAGCCGAAAGACTGCTATTGATTGATTTGTGGGGTTTAACGTCCCAAAACCACCATATGATTATGAGAGACGCCGTAGTGGAGGGCTCCGGAAATTTCGACCACCTGGGGTTCCTTAACGTGCACCCAAATCTGAGCACACGGGCCTACAACATTTCCGCCTCCATGGGAAATGCAGCCGCCGCAGCCGGGAATCGAACCCGCGACCTGCGGGTCAGCAGTCGAGTACCTTAGCCACTAGACCACCGCGGCGGGGCCCGAAAGACTGCTACTCTGGCCTCAATTGTAGTCTTAAGACTTAATTCTGTCAGATCAAGATGTTGAGTGCTATAAAATATGAAGTGTAAATGTACTGAAGGTACCAGCATATTCACGATATTGCTAATAAATTTGGCAGTGCAGTTACAGAAACCCGGTGATTTGTAAACTTGATTAGGAGGGCAGCAGCCGCCTCTTTCCCCGAAGAGAGGAAGGAGAGGCTCAATGTCAACTCCATATATAACATAATAAGGAGGGGGCGCTATATCAGCCCCTACATGGATATAATAGGAAGGGGGAGAGGGCACTGGGACAAACTTTTGCCCCCCCCCCCCTAAGGAGAACCCTGCACAGCCTATTATAGACGTAGAGTATCCTAGACGCGAATGTTCATTCGCGGGATTGGCGCACACACCGATGTTTATTTTTGGTGCATACCGCTGTAGTTACTTTGGGCACTGGAATGTCAATTACTTCTAAAATAGCCTAAACTGTGGTGGGTGAAGCACTATCAATTTTTTAACGTGTTGTCATATTCTCTTAAACGTACAAACCCGCTCCAGTTAAAGGGCCATTCACCAGGTTTGACAATTTTGAGCTGACAAGCGCAATGTGTAGACAAGGCGTTCATGATGACGTCTGCCAAAATTTGCATTGCTACGCGCCGCGAAAATGGGTCAAATTTCAAGATGAACGCTGCTCCTCCTTGTCTCTGTCGGCGCGCGCCTAGAAAATGAGGGAACAAAGTGCGCGTATGAATGGCCCTACGTACACGACAATGCAGTGACGTTGGTTCTCTACGTAGGCGACTCTACGTAGGCGAATTACAACGAGAGGCGGGGCTAATGTGTCGGCGTTTCGCTTGCGCTCATGTCCCCGCGGTCTGCGCATGGAGCAGACGACCGCCGTTGAACGCTCCTACGCGTTCGCGCACTCATTAGCAGTTTATATGCACTTAAATGCAGTTTATATTGTCGCAAGTTGTAAGTTACAGGGGGTTTATTTAAAAACACGGACAGTGGAACTTGTAGAGACGGTCTCAAAGAAGGCCGCGAAGATTGTCGTCTTCTTCACTTGCCTGCGCTGCGCCTTTCGAGCAAATCCGTGTTCTTCGTTCTCGTCGCTATGTCGCCGCTAAATGCAGCTATGCGCGTGGCATTACCCTCCCGCCAGTGTGAGCGTTGTCCCGATGCTCAACAAATAGAGATGCTGCAAGCGGGTGTTTACATCTCTGAGAGTGGTAAAGTTTCATGCGGACCACGTGCACCGTCTCAGGCAGATGCTGGCGACGTTTCGAACAGCAGGAGGCGTCGGGCACGACTTCGTATGTCACGTCGCTAAGACGGCGCAAAACCTTGTAGGGTCCGAAGTATCTGAGTAGGAGTTTTTTTTAAAAGGCCTCGTCGTCGTACAGGAAACCAAACCCAGACTCTATCTCCTGGTTGATAAATGACGAATCGATGGCGAGGTTGTACCGTTTGGTGTCAAGTTGCTGCTGCTTCATTATTCTGACGCGGGCAAGCTGCCTTGCTTCCTCGGCGCGCTCAGTGAAGTCTCCGGCGTCTGTCTGAATTATTGCAACCGTAAGGCAGCATGGCGTCAAGCATCGTCGTAACTTTTCTGCCATGAATTAGTGCAAACGGCGTCATTTTTGTTGTTTCCTGGCGCGCCATATTATACGCGAGTGTTATGTACGGCAATATTCGGTCCCAATTCTTGTGTTACACGTCGTGGTACATGCAAAGCTTGTCAGCGATTGTCTTGTTAAGTCTTTCTGTAAGCCCATTCGTTTGTGGGTAATAAGCTGTTGTCTTCTTATGCGCTGTGCCACTGAGCGTAAGCACAGTGCGCAAAAGCTCGGCTTAAACGCGGTACCTTTGTCTGTTATGACGACAGCTGGAGCACCATGTCTCAGGACAATGGTCTAAATGAAGAACTGGGCCGCTTCAGATGCAGTGCCAATCGCGATTGCCTTGGTCCTCGCGTATCGGGTGAGGTAGTTCGTCGCCACTACAACCCATTTATTTGCCACTGTCCGATGTTGGGATTGGGCCCAGCAGATCCATTTCGATTTGAGAAAACGGGGTTTCTAGCATGGGCACAGGATCTAATAGCCCAGTGGGTTTGACAGGTGGTACCTTGCGCCGCTGACAGTCAATGATTGTTCGGACGTAATGTTTAACCTCTGCTGCGATTCTTGGCCAGTAATATTTTTTATGCATGTCAGTGTTCTTGTGACACCGAGGTGGCCCGCAATGGCTTCGTCATGGCAGGCTTGTAAAATTTCGCTGCGGAGAGCTCCAGGAACTACCAGCAGATAGTTTGTACCTGTTGATGAAAAGTTCTTTTTGTACAGAATTCCCTCCCGTAAACAGAATGACGATAAGTTCTTCGAAAATACTCTTGTTGCATTGGCGGCTCGTCCGTTCAAGAATTCTATAAGCGAGTCGAGCTCCCGATCATCTTGTTGTTGCCGAGAAATGATAGCTGCATCAACAACTCCTAAAAAACCTTGGAAATCATCATCCTCTATAGGCGTTGATTCAATCGGTGACCTTGACAAATAGTCGGCGTCTAAGTGTTGCCTTCCGGACTAGTAAACTACGGCCATGTCGTACTCTTGGAGCCGTAAGCTTCATCGTGCTAAACGTCCAGATGGGTCTTTCAAGTTGGTCAACCAACAAAGAGAGTGATGGTCGCTTACGACTTGGAAAGCGCGGCCATGTAAGTACGGGCGGAACTTCGCATTTGCCTAAACGACGACCAGACACTCCTTCTTCGTTGTTGAGTAGTTGGACTCGGGGCGTGTCAACGTTCTGCTAGCGTAGGCAACCACTTTCTCCACACCATCTTGGCATTGGACAAGAATAGCACCTAGGCCCACATTGCTGGCCTCTGTATGGATGACTGTTGGTGCATTCTCGTCGAAGTGAGTGAGGACAGGTGGAGTTTGTTGACGCTGTCGCAGCTCGTTGAACGAAGCTTCTTGCTCTTCACCCCATACAAATGCAATGTCTTCCCTTTTAAGGCGGGTGAGTGGAGAGGCGATGTGTGCAAAGCCTGCTATAAATCGCCGGCAGTAGGCGCAGAGACCCAGAAAACGCCTGACCGCTTTCTTATCAACAGGCCTTGCGAACTTTGCGACGGCTGACGTTTTATCTGGGTCAGGCTTCACATGTTAGCGACTGATCGCGTGTCCCAGGAACTGGAGTTCTTCGAAGCCGAAGTGGCATTTTTCCGGTTTGAGTGTGAGTGCAGCGGACCGTATGGCTTGAAGGACTGACAGTAGCCGCTTTAGATGCTCTTCAAACGTGGCCGAAAAAACGGTCACGTCGTCGAGGTACACAAGGCATGTTTTCCATTTCAGGCCGGTCAGAATCGTATCCATTAGTCTCTGAAACGTGGCTGGGGCTGAGCATAGACCGAAAGGGAGGACTTTGAATTCATAAAGCCCGTCTGGCGTCACAAAGGCGGTCTTTTCTCGGTCGCGCTCGTCTGCTTCTATTTGCCAGTATCCACATTTAATGTCCATTGACGAGAAGTAGCGCGCATGTCATAGCCTGCCCTAAGAGTCATCAATCCGTGGTAATGTATAAACGTCTTTTTTGTAACATGGTTCAATTTACGATAATCGATGCCGGAACGCAAGCTTCCATCTTTCTTTTTCACGAGTACCACTGGAGATGCCCAAGGACTCTTTGATGGCTGGAGAACATCATCCTTCAACATCTTCTTGACTTGCTGCTGGATTACCTCGCGTTCTTTCTGAGCGACGCGATATGGGTTCTGTCGGATTGGTCTTGCTGTGTCTTCCGTAATGATGCGATGCTTAGTCAGAGGCGTTCGACCCACTCGTGATGTCTATGAGAAGCATTACTTGAACTGGTCGAGCGGCTCCATAAGACGGCATTTTCAGTCGGTGTTAGACTCGGACCGATATCAACTGGTGGTGTATGTGGAGGTGATTGAGCTGTGGCTTCCCCTTGCATTAGAAGACAGTCGTGAGAGTAGTCGAGCTCTTCGAGGTACGCCACAGCCGTGCCTTTACTGATGGGCCGGCGCTAGTCCGTGAAGTTGGTCAGCAGCACCTCTGCGCGCCCGTCTACTAAGCTGACGATGCCGCGAGCGATGGCGATGCTTTGACGAAAAGAAGGGCAGTGATGCGTTCGGCTATTGCGTCTTCATTACAGTGCACGGCGCAACACACGGAAACAAGACTACATGACAGTGGTGGCACGCAGACGTCGTCGTCGACCACACGTAACACCCTGGGTTCTTGATCTGGATCATGGGTCACAGACTTGTCAGCGGCGAATGTGATCACACCATCATGTATGTCGACCACAGCACCGTACTCTTTTAAGAAGTCCATTCCCAGTATCATAGGTTTGCAGCACTCCGGTAGGATCAGAAATGTGGCTACAAAAGCCACATTCTCAATCGTGACTCTTGCTGTGCATTTTCCCGTGAGAGTCATTATCTAGCCTCCAGTGTTTCGGATATAAAAGCCCGTCTATTTCAATCTGACTTTCTTGAGTTCGTCTGCCAATCATTCGCTCATTATGGAGAAGTCTGCACCCGTATCGACTAAGGCCGTCACTTCAACGCCCTCAATCGTCACAGCGAGGTCGGCAGTCACAGTTTTCTCGGCGGAGTCTTCATCGTCATCTCTCGCGTGTTTCAGCAGCAGTGGGAGATGTTCGGCAATTCGACGGCTTGCAACCTTCCCCCCAGAGTTCGCTGCTTTCAGTTTCCCCTAAGGTACAGGTAGTGATAAGCACAATACCGGAGGTACCGGTGCGTGATAGCAACCTGCAAAGAGCGTTTGTCAACGCAAACCAAGATATATGGCGGATGAGTCGCGAGAAAGGCTTTGACGTGGTAGAAATAAACAGAGAGGTGCATAGGTAGGGTGGTTTTCAACAAGACAGAATTCACTTCGATGGGCGGCTAGGTCATGAGGTGGGTTGGCGACTTGCAGGACGCGCAGTAGCTTTTTGGGGGGCAAGCGAACCCTTCGGGGTGCAGGATAGCTAGTAAGAAGGAAAACAACCAGGGACACTCTTCGACAGGTGGTATGGACAGATACGACTCCAAAGTGGCACCAGTATCTAAGATAGCTAGAGTCCGGGGCAGAAATAGACGTAGCCACGAGCGCCGAGCCAATTCAGACATAGGGTATATTAACATGCAGGGTGGTAGGAACAGGCTGAAGCGGGAAGAGATAGAAGAACAGCTTAGAGAAGAGAGGCCGATGGTATACGGTTTTGTAGAAACACATCTCAGGGACATAAAACAACCTCCGAACAATCCGGACTACGCGTGGGAATATCATAATAGAACAGAAGGCAGCAGAAAGCGGGGTGGTATTGGGGCATTCATTCATAAAAGAACAGACTGGCAAAGGGTAAAGCAGGAGTGCAAGGAACATTTATGGCTAAAAGGGAAAGTGGCAGGTGAAATGACACTCCTTGGTTTCGTGTACTTGTGGACGGGAGCAAAGGCCAGAGAGGAAAACCGGGCAGTGGTAGAGTGTATATCAAAGGACATTCAGGAGTTAGGAAGAGAGTGCGAGATAATTATACTAGGAGACATAAATGCGCACATAGAAAATATAGATGGGTATACTGACCCGACAGGCAAAATGATCATGGATACGTGTGAAAGGCTTGATTCGATCATTTGCAACAATACCGAGAAGTGTGAAGGGCAAATAACATGGGAGGTAGGAAGGCTGCAGTCGACAATAGATTATTCACTGATGTCACATATGATGTATGATAAGTTCAGGGGAATTCACATAGATGAAGGTGGCTCCAGAACCCAGGGTAGTGATGACGAACGTATGAAGTTAAGTTTTGGAAGAGCAGTGAAATAGGGAAGGAGACAAGATGAGCAAGTACAGAAAAAATTTTATCCAGAAAGGCAAATTGAAATAGCCACTAAACAAATTGAGAAAGTAATCAAGGAGGATAATAAGACAGTGTGGACACACACGAATGTAATTAGACTCTTTGAGCTAGAGCTTGCTAAGACGCGTGACAAGTCACCCTGAAAAAGAAGACACAAACCCAAAAGTGGGTGGGATGAGGAAGTTAAGAGAGCCATAGCAAAACGTCAGGAAGCTTCTAGGAAACACAGACATGCTAAGCAACGGGGTGAACCGACAGATGATGTTGAAAGAAAATGGGAAACCATTCTAAGCTGTAGAAGAAATGCATCCCTTCTGATCACTGAAAAGATTAGAAGAAAGGGAGCTCCGTGGCTGGCAGAAGTACATAAAAAGATAGAAAGCCAGCTGCGAAATTTTTGAACCATCTAAACTCCCTAATAAATGAGACAAGCCTAGAGCAGAGTATTATAACTACAACCCAAGGTGCTAGGCTAGAAGGGGATGAAGCTATTGAATATATAAGAACAAGGGTGACAGAAAATTTCAACAAAGAAGTGCTTTATGCACCACAATAGACAAGGATGAATCAAGTGGCGCAATGGCTCCATTTTCACAACGATAGTGGGAAAGGGCTGAGAAAAGGGTTCATGGTAGTACATCAACAGGCCCAGATAGCATTCCAATTATGCTGATAAAGACATTAGGTCCAAAGTCTAAGCAGGCTTTGAGAGAGGCAGTGAGCAGAACAATAATCGATGGTGAAGTCCCTGATGGATGGAAACTTAGCAGGATGAGCATGATCTATAAGGAAAAGGGGGACAAAGATGACATAAACAACTACCGTCCTATAACAGTGACATCAGTGGTCTACAGGCTGGCGATGCAGATTATAAAGAAAAGACTGCAGGCATGGATAGACGATGAGGGGGTGCTGGGGGAACTGCAGAATGGTTTTCGGAAACACAGGAGCTTGGAAGACAATTTGTTCTCACTGACGCAGTGCATCTAAATAGCAGAAAAGGAACACAGGCCCCTGTGGCTAGCATTTTTGGATATCAAGGGAGCGTACGATAGCGTGGTTCAAGAGGAACTGTGGGGAATACTGGACACACTAGGCGCGGAACATGTAGTCACTAATCTTTTAAATGATATCGATAAAGGTAACAAGGTAGTTATAAAGTGGGAAAAACAAGTATCTAAGCCTGCAGAGGTAAAACGGTGGCTTAGGCAGGGGTGTCGCCTGTCACCCTTATTATTCATGATGTACCTACAAGGATTAGAGGCCAAATTAGAGGGAAGTGGACTGGGCTTCAACCTCTCTTTAGTCAAACAAGGAAAACTCATTGATCAGGCACTACCAGCATTAATATACGCAGATGATATAGTGATACTGGCCAAAAACAAGGAAGATTTGCAGAGATTGATGAACATCTGCGGTAATGAGGGAGATAGGTTAGATTTTAGATTCAGTAAGGAAAAATCAGCAGTCATAATTTTCAACGACAACGAAGGTAGTGAGCTTTGAATACAGGAGGTCACGCTAGAGATAATAGATAAATACAAATATCTGGGTGTATGGATAAGCAATGGGACCGAGTACCTGAGGAAACACGAAATATACGTGACGACTAAAGGTAACAGGAATGCAGCAGTGATGAAAAATAGGGCACTGTGGAATTACGATAGGTATGATGTTGTGAGAGGATTATGGAAAGGGGCCAAGGTTCCTGGGCTGACATTCGGCAATTCTGTCTTGTGCATGAGATCAGAAGTTCAAGCAAGATTAGAAATTAAGCATCGTGGAATATGTAGGCTTGCTTTAGGAGCTCACGGGAATACAGCAAATCAGGGAGTACAAGGTGATATGGGATGGAGATCATTTGAGGACAGGGAAGCTAGCAGCAAGATAAAATTTGAGAATCGATTGAGAGAAATGGGGGGGAGCGTCGGGCTAGGAAGGTTTTCAGCTACTTGTACATGAAGAATGTCGATACAAAATGGAGGGAGCGAACCAGGAAATTGACTGTTAAATACTTAGAAAACAGCAGGTGGCCAAACCAAAAAGAACTATCGGTTAAGAAGAAAGTGAAGGAAACGGAGACTGACTAGTGGAGAATGGGCATGATTAAGTAGTCGGCACTAGAGATCTATCGAACTTTTAAGCAGGAAATGGCCAAGGAAAGGAGCTATGATAATACTCCGGGTAGTTTTCTACTGTTTGAGGCCAGGACGGGAGTACTGCGACCCAAGACATATCGGCCCAAATACGAAGGGGTAGACACGGTATGCAGTGCGTGTGGAGAGGAGAAGGAAGCTGTCGAACACTTGATAATGTTCTGTGAAGGGCTTCACCGTATAGTTCAGGATGATGGCGCAGAGTTTTTCAAAGCACTGGGGTTTAGGGACCGGGAGGGCAAAATAGACTTTAAGCGGGTAAACCTAACTAGAAGGAGGTTATCTGATTGGTGGCTAAACTCAAGGCACGAGTGAAAATTAAACCCTTCACTGTAAAGTACGAATCCTCAATTTCACTTTTTAAAGAAAAAATATAGTTTTTGGTTCTTTAACTATTACGGCTTGGTGGCGCTAGCCACCGCCAGATCTAAAGGGTACAGCCATATCCATCTATCCATCCATCCATCCGCTGTGGGCTGGGAGACCGACCTCTGACGGCGTCAGCAAAACTACGGCGGCTTGGTGAACAAAAGCGAGCCGGGGATGGTGAGCGCGTCTGGAAGGTAGAAGAGCCTTCCCGCCTGCCAGCCTGGTCGTCGTCGACGGGGGCATGGCTTTCGTTGAACTGTCGGTGCGTAGCTCTAGGTGCCCTGCCGCGGTATTCAGCTCGGCGATGTGGGCAAAAACGGTAAATGTGCCCTGGCTCTCCACAGTTGTAGCAGAGTAGTTGTCGATCCGCAGTGCTTCATATGTCGGTCTTCCTCATATAGGGTCGCCTGACAGAATCCTGCTGAGCCCAGGCTGCCACAGGATACGGTTTGGGATACTGCGGCGCTGGCATGGGCGTGGGTCGACGAACAGCGTCTGCATAGCTGTATCTGTTCGGCTGGTAGAATACTTCTGGAGCCAATGGATGACGCACAGCGTCTGCATAGTTACACGAGTTTGGACGGTGCTGTGGAGCAGACTATTGCTGAGGAGAGGCAAACGCTTGTCGAAGTTCATTGCAAACGACTTCAGCGACGGAGGCTACCGTGGACTACTGCTGCGGGGGCGCCTGTGACTGCAATGTGTATTTTGCGTTCTCTTTCGCGATCTCCTCACGCACGATCTGTCTAATCAGGTGGCGTAGGAAAACTCGTCGTTTGCGGTAAGTGCGGCGGCGCCTGCAGCTGCGCTGGTGGCTGGGCGATCAGCCTGTCGGTACCGTTGCTGCAGCGCACGCTCTATTGCGGTGGCCTCCCTGGTGAACTCGTCCACTGTTGTCGGCGGATTGCGCACAAGACCAGCAAATAACTGATCTTTGACGCCCCTCATGAGATGGCTTAACTTTCGAGCCTCGGGCATGTTGGGGTCCACGCGGTGGCACAGACGCACCATATTCTCAGCAAACATGGCGACGCTTTCATGCAGCTGTTGGGTGCGTCCTTCAAGAAGGCGTTGAGCGTTTTCACGTTGGTCCGCGTTACCGAAGGTGTAAAGAAACCGACGATGAAGCTCCTCCCATGTCGTCAATGTTGCCTCCCGGTTTATAAACTTCGTCTTCGCGCCGTCTTGAAGGGCAAAGTATACGTGGAAGAGCTTTCCATCGAGACTCCAGTAGTTCGATTTAGCTACCCGTTCAAACTGCTCAAGCCAGTCTTGCGCATCTTCATTCGGCCGGCCATGAAATGGTTCAGGAATGCGCATATTCTGGACCGGCACCTGCGCAGAACTCCTTGCCATTTCTTCAGTAGGGGTGGCTGTCGGAAGTGTTGCTCCCTTTAAAAGGCCAAAAATCTGGTTCAAGACCTTGAAGGCGACGGCTTGAGCGGTGCACAGGTGCACAGGCGTCTCCACGCGTGGCTGTCTCGTAGGGCTGGACTCGGGGCTTCTCACAGGGGCGCTGATCATGAGGTGGTAGTACCCAGCTCCTCCACCAGTGTCGCGAGATATAAATTACAGGGGGTTTATTTAAAACACGGACAGTGGAACTTGTAGAGACGCTCTCAGAGAAGGCCGCTAAGATTGTCGTCTTCTTCACTCGCCTGCGCTGTGCCTCTCGAGCAAATCCGCGTTCTTCGTTGTCGTCGCTATCTCGCCGCTAAATGCAGCAATGCACGCGGCAATATGCACTCACCATCACGATTTATGGTTGCGAAAACGTAAAGGTACACGCGTTCACGTATGCACGTAAACGTTTACGTATGAGAAGCTAGAATGTTGAAAGATACGCGTTCCGATAAGACGGTAAACGCAAACCGGTATCCGGTAACACGTTAACGTAAAGAAGTATACTTACAAGCTAAAACAGGCAGAAGACCACAAAATAACGCTTGTCAACAAAGCAACGCCGCTCGCGTGCTCAGTGTTTGGACTTGTTTAGGCACGTCATGCGCACGTCACTTCTTGGTCGAATGCCGAAGAGGGGGGGGGGGAGATTTGGCTTGCGAAGGCTACGCGGAGGAGCAGCAAGTGTTTCGGCTCACCTCCTCTCATCCTCGTTTTGCGCCACTTAAAAAAAAAAACGTTTTCTCCGCTCGTGATGAACCGATTAAAAAAAAATTGTGGCTAAATGTTCCTCAACGGACACCCAACAACTTCCACTGTCTAAAAAAAATTTGGTATGGGGCCTGGTGAGTGGCTCTTTAGAGGCCAACAGCAACGAAATTTCGCACTCCGTAAATTGTCACTAAATACGTAGGGTTGCCAGAGAAAATGTTTCCTGCCAAATGTCACCTTCGAAATACCAGTGCTCGCTTTACAAAAAAAACTTATAAAAACGTGATTTTCGAGACCGAAACTAGAAAAAGCGACGCCATTACGGTTCCCCGGAAGTGACGCAGCTACATTTTGGCCGATGCAAAAGAATTGTCTGCTCTTCGCTCTTCAAATACGTGCGTTGAAGCCGTCGCCCTGAGCTTTTCGAGATATTACCTTACAAAAAATTAAAGTATGGGAACATGCCCAATGGAGAAAACACAGTCGTATGCTTATAATAAATATTCGATTCAGTTTCTTTCGCAGAACATGCGCCGCCGGCCTTTTGCTAAGGTGGTGTCTCTGATGCTTTCAGCATATACGTACGAACTTGCAGGCTGTTAATCAAACCAGTACAACCAGGTTAAGCTCCCGGTAGCGCGGAATACGAAAAGTACCTTTATTTCAGACACCTAAAGCCTACAATGTGTCATTCAAACCTCCGCATGTGACATACAGCTTGTACTGATCTGCACTTGCTGCAGCAGTGCCCTAGCTTGACAAGAAGATAATAATATACACAGATAAACTTTATTTGTTATCGCCATTCATACAGAATCTTGTCTTGCGCATCGATTGATTGATTGATATGTAGGGTTTAACGTCCCAAAACCACTATATGATTATGAGAGACGCCGTAGTGGAGGGCTCCGGAAATTTAGACCACCTGGGGTTCTTTAACGTGCACCCAAATCTGAGTACACGGGCCTACAACATTTCCGCCTCCATCGGAAATGCAGCCGCCGCAGCCGGGATTCGATCCCGCGCCCTGCGGGTCAGCAGCCGAGTACCTTAGCCACTAGACCACCGCGGCGGGGCAGTGTCTTGCGCATCGTACAGGGCCGAATATTGGGGGGGGGGGAGCTTCCTGCATGTGTTAGAAAAATAGGAATAGAAAATTAGAATTATTAAATACTTGCTAGCGCTGTGTACGTACACTTGCCTAAACCATTTGAATCCCCTGCAGTCCAGTGACGAGAACGTTTTCCTTATTTTCGTAACAACGCAGCTTGGCTGGACGACGTGGTTTCCTGACCCAAGGCGGCCGTAGGCCCCCCACACAAACTGCCTGTATGCAGTGTACCTGTATCGTCTTGTTAAAGACGAAGAGAACAGTCAGGCAAAACAACAGGTGAAAAACACTTATATGTAATAATTCATCTCTTACGCATTTAATTGGACGACGTCATGAAAGCGTGGGTGGTTATGCTGCAGCTTCCTATATTCCACCTCCAAAATGAACGGAATCAGGCAGTACGTCACAAACTGCGGGTTCTTCGTGACGCACGTCTGATTCCGTTGTATTTTGGCTGCGATGGCAGTTTGTTCTGTACAACAGATGAGCTCTGCACATGTGTCCATTACGGCGCAACGATGACAGCGGTACCTGAAACCAAATAAATGCGAAATGCTATTCGCCGACGCGATCGCACATGTGCGTCCATACGTACCACTCGGTGCTCAGCCTTCTGCTCGCGTCTGCACTTGTCTCCGATGACGAGTGCTGTGACTGCTCAGCCTCTGCTGCTTCCCTCCTTGGCTCATATAAATAAGGTTGCACGCCAAGCATGTTTGGCACGGCGTCATCATTCGATATGTCGTCGAACTCAGACATGCTGGTGTCGGACATCCCGCTACCCTCGTTGCCACGCACCAGAAAAACGTAGTGCACACGTGCGCGAGTGACAAGTTTTGACAGTTACTGTAGAAATGAACGAAAAAGAGTGCTGTTTCAAGTTTTGATTTTTCATGTAAAGTTTCCCTGTTCAATGGTGCACAGCCTTTCAGTTTTTTTATAGATACTCGATCTAACCGCGGAAATACCCCAAAAACTGGCTAGAATTTTGTTTGCTGTTACGTTATTTTTTCTAGGACTTTTCAGCCTTTGCAAAAGCACCTTAAATGCCAGACAAAACTAGGCTATCTTATTTATTTATTGAAGTGAAATCTCATACCACGCAAAGTCGCTACTAAAGAGGTGTTGTGTGTTATGTAAAGCTTAGGTTTTTTACTAGTGCTCAATACTTGCAACAAGCCCTTGTGACGATAACAGTCCATAAAATAAGCGAGAGGGCATTTTCATAAAAGCTTTCCAATGACAAAATTCAGCATTTTTAACAGAACACATTCTTTGATGATTCCGGATTTGATATCTGCAGAACGAATGTGATTTTATATGCAAAATAGAATGACAAGAAGGTCAGTAACAGGCTTGGTAGGATGGCCAAGGTTTTTGAGAATTGCTAGCTGCACCAGCTACAGCACAGCTGTCAAAGACAAGGTATTTGGCTTCGGACCAGCTACAGTACAGGAAAACTAGCAGTGGCTATCAGTAATATCTGGGACCTATGAAATATTGACCGTGTCAAAATCAAAAACCAGTTTCGCATAGGTTACAACTACATGTTTCAGCATAGATGTATGAAGTGCAGAAAATGCATTTCAGAGTTCATTACAGGCCCCGTGGGAAGCACACGTATGGGTGGCATCAATGCACAAATGACACAAGGAAAACCTACAAATGAAAGCCAGAAATGTGTATGGTATTCATATAGTTATCACAAAACTGTCAGTTTAAATGCCGGGATTTTGGCAGGAGAGAGTGTTACAATGAATTTTAAAATATATTTAGGTACAAAAACACTGAACACATTACACAGCAGTACAATTACTGTAAAAGAAAAAAAACCTCGATTCACGAAGCAAGAATCGTCACATACAGTCTACAATTGCAGCAACTGCCACGCAATACAAAGCAATACCAAAACTGTCCAAAGTAGTGCAAAGCAAGCGTTGCTGTGCAGATAAAAAAAAGTTGCAGCACAAGGTTCCACTTGTATTAGAGATAAAGCCAGCAAAAATACACCAGGGCATGTCAGTATACAAGCCCAACAAATAGAACATCTGCAAATTAATTTGACTAAGATGGCTACAAAGCTAAAGAGCACTGTAAAAGAAATGAAAGTGCAGCTGTCAAACAGATAGAGAAGGTAATGCACGATTACCTGAAGAAACGATATGAGATCAAGATTTCCAAGAATCTCTTGTGGCGATTTATTCGGCACGTGAATAGTACGCAATAATAATGTGCTGGAGCACTAACACAAACATTCATAGGTAACACTGTTATTCAACAAATTTTGTTGTTGGTTGAGAAAAAAAATTAAACTTGGACGAGAAGAGCCAGCCCGCTTTCTTTTTCAGTTTTTTTTATGTACAGCCTCTTGTTTGGTACTGCACCCATAATTATCTCCACCAAACAATGGCCATCGAGGTACTAGTCTTCGCGGAGAGTGATTACAAAGGGCCAGTTTGCATGCTTATTCTGTCCATACATGATGATAATTTCAGATTAGAACTTGGAATTGGGAATTTAGGATTAATCGAAAATGCAGCCGCCGCAACCAGGACTCGATCTCGCGACGTGGGGGTCAGCAGCGAAGTACCTTAGCTACTAGACGACTGCGGCGGGGCAGCAATGAGAAGACTAGATGAATTGTGATAGACTCATGCACAACATGAATCAAGTACAAAATTTCAGCTTAAAGTTGAAAGCTTTCCTGCAATCAAGGGCACTTGAGTGCCAATGATCCATGATACCTAAACAGGGTTCAGGCTTCTCTAAACCTAAGGTGACAAACACATTTATGTTTGAAAGCACAAAAATGTACCCCAAATATCATAGTACCACTCTAAAATGCTACACATTTTATGTATTAAAACTACCATGTAAACCGGAAAATAATTTGATCTCACAAATGAAACACCGTTCGTGTTATGGCCGAAACCCCGTGATGGGTTGCGCCAGGGCTCTGAGGAACAATCCACCAACCAACCTTCGGCTTTGAAATATTCGGCTCGTCGTATCGTGCCGCTAGACAAATGGTAAACGTGTGCCCGCTTAAGAACTTCTCCATACACCGACAGTGCTTCACTCGCCCGAAATTGGTAGATAACAGTGTGATAAAAGGAATTTTTAGATGGCCGAGCATATGTTCATTGCATGCGCCTATGCCTTGGAGGTATTTTCAGTATTTCTGTCTCGACCTGCACGCGTCCATGGCAGCGGCGTGTTCTCAGCTGTTCAAGACCTCCTGTGTTCCACTGTAGATAGATGTCTGAGGTTGCCGCCGCACAGAACCCTCAGAGACGAGAACGGAACACTGAGCGACACATCTTTATCAGTTCAAGACTTTGCCACGACTGACTATGAATGGCTAGTGCATGTGTGCCATCCTGTATCGTTCTCGTCAGCCACCGGCGCGTTTACCACTGCCGCCGTTTCCCACAGCTTATAAAAATTAAAACTAAAAGTTAACCACGGGAATGCCGATAAACGTGCACAGGATTCGTATTCAGCGGGAGAGGGGAGGCGCGAAGGTTTGTCGCAACGCCCACCCTTCCTATTAAGTCAATATACCGAGCAGACTTCGTACCCCCCACTCTCTAGGCGATACAAGGACACTAATGCACCTGCACCAAATGCCTTTACTGCATGCGTGCTGTCGCGAGCCAAACGCTGGGGCAGCAGCACCTGCCTTCTGAACAGCTCAATCATATTTCGTATCCACGATTGGCACTTATTCGCAGCTCGTATTTTAGAGCGACACACAGTCAATCTCTAACCCGAACTCAAAATTTAGTTGATTTAGCAGTCGTTGACTGCCCACAATCTTACTATTCAGCATTTATTGTTAAGAATACACATATGCATTAAAGACAATGCCTAAGGCAGGCACCAATGTGAAGCACAGCCGCCACGAATTAGCAGTTGACATGTGTCCTGCTAAATAATGAAGTTAATTCACAGCACTTCACTCTTATGAACCACCACGTGTACTTGACACTCCTGTTGCACAGATGATGTAGCACGAATCAAACACAAGTGCTACATCACAGCACGAATCAAACACAGCCTTCCTCTACAAAACAGCTGCTCTTCATTAAAAATTGTTTTTTTAATTTATAGCATATCTTACGCACAGAAGAAGACAGGTGGCTTCTTTGCCATTGTCACAGGTCCCGTTAATTAGGGAGGCGATTGCCGGGCTAATTCCAAGGGCCGAAGTATCGGCCCCCCGAACCGCACCACGAAAGCGTGGACAATTTAGAAGTGGTCCTTTTTGGCGCGCCAGCGGACGCCGGCTGTGGCCCAGAGAACAAGTCAGAGCCGAGAGTTGATAATCAAAACAAAATTACATTCTCAATAATGGCAGATCGAAAACAATACACAAGTATGCACACTGCCACAATAGTTGAGTACAATATGTTACCAATCAAACAACGTACTACACAGTACAATCAGCCACACTCGAAACAACGGACCCAGACAACAATACGCACTACAATGCAGTCGCATGCATCGAACAACCAAGACACTTAAAGACTAAAGAGTTCGAAAACTTATTCAGTCCAAAGTCTTGGGACAAAAGTCTGGATGATACTCTTCCGAGAATCACTCACTCAAAGTCCAGCGTTGCTGTCGTTCCGCTGCCCTGAAGTTGCTTTTCCAGGAACTTCGCCGAAGTTTCTCTTCTAGGAAACCTCGCGTCTTCAATTGGCTTCTCTCCAAGCTTCAAACTTCTTCGCCGGAAACACGTCGGCTTTCACCACACGCAGCTGTTCCATCGCTTTTCGCTCGATAGCGGTAGACACAACGCTCTGCCTGTAGCTCGAGCCTTCACCCTCAGGTGGAAATCCTGGTCTTCTCCTAGCGTTGTGGCTACGACAAAACTTACTTCGCCGACTACTACGGTCGGGAATCCCTACCGCGCTCTGGACGCTAAACTTCCGCTATTCATCCTGATCTCTCATCTCCGCTGATCAGAGTAAATACATATCCGCGCGCGATATCCAGGAATTTATCATCCATTTCCGTCGGCGCGCATGTCGCAGCGAAGGCTGGGGGAAGGTCGATGGTACGAATGCCGTCCGCGCGGATGACTCAACCCGGCATGACCACGCCTCTTTCCTTCTAGAAATTTCGAGTGCTGCTTGGCCGCCGATATGGGGTGAGGAGGTTCGTCGGCGAAGCCACGCTTCCCGAGGGGAGAGCGTCGCGCGCCCGGGGAGCCTTTAATGTTTGTTTTCTTTTTCTTCCTTTTTTCGCTGACCTCGTGGCTTCACTCCGGCGTTTTTGTCGCGGAGAATTTGGTGGCGCGCCCTTGTTGAGCGCTCTTTCTGTGACACTGCCCCCCACTTTAAGAATATTATCTCATAATATTCAAACCACAAAACGAGCGCGAACAGTCCCCACACTCTCAGAGACTGTAAACATAGACCATCGCTCATGACACTTCACATTCACAACAGATCACTTATACATTGTACATTGTAATTCAATACACAACACATGAAATATAACCACAGGCACTTGAGTACAACACTCACCACACATTCCCAACATACAAATGTGCAAAGTTCTCTCATACAATACATTACACAATTGTACAATACTATACATCACATCACAGCACAAACACTTCGACACTTGTGACACAGGATAACACAACATAACACAACATATGGCACTCAGCACTGCCCAACACATTATAATTTGACCTCAGCACTTATCCTGTGTACTTTGAGCGGCGCTTGCACCCTTTCTTGCGGTGCTCGCTCGATTCTTCTTGTGTTTTTCCACGTTCTTTTTCGGCGAGCCCTTTCCAACGACGGTATCTGAGGCGGCGTCTCAGCAATCGTTGTCACTTCCGACACCGTTAGCGGGTCATAAAGTTCAACGGGTCCTGTCTGTTTATTTACCAGCTTGTTCATGTCACGGCAATTGGCCTGGCTGGCCGACTCCGTCCACCTTTACCTGTCGGTCGGTTGGGGTCGTGCCGACGTACGTCAGCTGCCCAGCACAATGAACCTATTCAACACAATCATCTTCTCATTCGCTGTCTCTTGCGCCGCGGCTTCACCTTGGGCTCTAGTGAGATCCGTCACGGGATGCTCCTCCCCTGCATCTCGCGGTCGCTGGGTTGGCGAGGGCTCTATCTTAGGGTCTT
>WOVY01013258.1:0-95309 GCA_013436015.1 Rhipicephalus annulatus | reverse complement strand
GGTACAAGTGTAGCTAGCTAGCCAAACGGCCGCGAGAGCATCCTGAGCGTAGCATGTAGCCATGTTGTTACATGACACGCACCTCATGCTTATCATGTTTGGTACCAGTATCATACCTTCATCATCCATTCACGTCCCGTAATACCAAACGGCCTCCAGCGCATCATGAGCCTGGCATGTAATCATGTTGTTACATGACGTTGCATTTCATGATTATCATGTTCGCTCCAGTCACTTACCTTCATCATCCATTCACGTGCTGTAATACCAAATTTGGTATATGTGACTCTAGCAAAATGACCCAGAGCGCATCATGAGCATGGAAAGTAGTCATGTTGTTACATGACATGCCTGTCATAATTTTCATGTTAGGGTCTGTCGCTTGTGTTTGCCATGCATTCATGCCATACCATACAAGTTTTGCAGCATGCCATGTGAACGAAACCACCGCAAGAGTTGCAGGACCATGAAATGTAAATCATGACATTCATGACCATACTTATCATGATTTTCATGCCATGACTAGTCAGATATGTTCTTCATACAGTCATGTTATGTCATAGCAAGTTTGGTATCGACACCATTATTGAAATGGCCAGGCGAGCTAAAGGTTATAGGTGGCTAGATAGATAGATAGATAGATAGATTGATTGATTGATGATTGATTGATAGATAGATAGATAGATAGATAGAGAGATAGATAGATAGATAGATAGAGACCGGACGGACGGACGGACGGACGGATGGATGGATGGATGGATTGGATACGCTCAAGGTCGCCGAAGTTCGCTAAGAAATGCTTCGCATTTAAAGGTAGAGAAATCACAGCTGTGTGTTGCATATCATAGCGAGGGCTGGAAAAGAGAATCGAGGGACAGAAGGGAAAGGAGGAGGGCAATTCTGCCAGCTCCGCTGCTTCCTCACACCACAAGCCACAATGCATTTTCTAATGATAATAGGCATCTATCGTACTGTTTTGGAAGCACTTGAGCTTTCTTGGAGCTAGCCAGAAAACCCTAGCAAATATAGTGTTGGTGCGATGACTGGTGTTTCAATGGAGCATCGGTTCTCCGAGAACACTCGCCACATGAACTTTACTCGCACGTGACAGCAATGCCGCTGGTACTCGAGTAGCAATAAAAGAGGGGCACACGAAGTACATGTGCATTGTGTGTAACATTCTTCTATGTGCAAACTGCAAAAAACACGTAAACTGTCTCAAGTGAAGCATTACAGAGAGGCGAGCGAGCTGGTACTGATCCATTAGGGCGTAAATCTGGTCCATTAACTGATCCATTACGGCGTAAAGTTGTGGCGTACACTTCTTGTCCTTGTCTTTTTTTTTCGCGCTACATTTACACCATAATGGATCAAGTGGACAGCGGGACAATCGAGTCACACTTGATAAAAGTGGCCTAAGTGTGGCATATGGGTCCCACTTTTTCTTGTGATAGAAGAATTTTCAGTTTCAGGATTGGATTTCTTGGAAACAAGCAATGATTACTTATTCTGAAAAATGTTTTATTGTGATAACATTCATTTTCCCATTGTGTCCACCAAAACCCCAAAGAGAAAAAATTTTTCAGCCGTGTTAGTAAAACATAGTGGTGCAATGCTTAAAAAGGAACTCTTAGTGAAAGAAGTTGCTTGATAAGCCAAATTAAGGCAAAGAAAAAAAATGATGGAGCAACCTTGGTGATACCCAACCAAGTTTGCTGTGGCATCATAGATTTTTGTCGACTTTTTGTGGCCCTAGTGATAGTTTTGTTACAAAACATGACTGCATAGTTTCGGACAAAAGCACGAAAGACTGAACTTGGGAATTTTCACTAGCTTTTACCATAACAGTCTAAACATAAAAAAAAGAAATACTTTGAAATGCATGACAAAATATCGATATACTTGACTTGTGGGTTAGCTCAAAGTTAAAAAAAAAAAAGGCTTTCATTTTCTTTTGGTAAACTACCTGTTGTGTCAATTGGAAACCCTAATTTAGCTAAACTGATTCAGTTTTATCTCTTATGTGTTTTTCTTTATTGCACATCTTCAAATCTGTACAATTCTTTTTCTTTTTAGCTTTCTTCTGTGTATTCTTATTGCAGTCATGTTTGTTAATTCAACTACCATATTCAATTAGCAAGGAAGGTCGAGACAGGCACACTACGTTTACTTTGAATACTTTTATCATCTTGTAAATAAACAAGCTTTAAGGAAGGGGTATCGCAGCGAGAACGCAATCGCTGACCAAGCCAATTTTTGTTATCTCCAGGCTCATTTGTGCAGACACCATTGAGGAGCGTATTCTGGAACTGCAGAAGCACAAGCAGCAGCTTGCGGAATCTGTCGTTGCACGGAGGCGCCTGACGGCCAACGACTACGACTTCCTTTTTGCCAAAGTCTCTTAACCAAACGCATAGATTGTAAAGTAATAGCAAAGGGACATTCTGGTTCCACATTATTTAAAATTTTCTGCTGTGATTGATGGCCTTGCTTTTCTGTTTGATCATTTACTTTTTGGTGTTGTGGTTGTGTTTTAGGTGATGCAATAAAAAATTTTACTACTGCATCTAGATCTTAAATGTGCTTCTTTATTCAGTACCTTTTTTTTTGCGGGTACGTACTGATGCACACAGCTTTTCCACTGCATCTTCTCATTCATGGGTTTTTCTGATCCAGATTAAAAAAAAAATTATCTGTGACAGATAATGGCGCTTACCTTGCGAGTACTTACAGCACTTATATAAAATTGTGACTCATATGGAGGTACACTGTATGCAATTTGCACTAAGTGAATAATACATTATTTTTGGACACATGCGAGTTGCACAACAGCTGAAGAAATTTTAATACATAGTAAGAGCTTTCAGTGCACTACAGGGAAACAAAGCGACGTGGGACAATGCGCTTGGGTTGTCCCTAGTCGTTCAATATTCGTCACTCTGTTTCCTTGTAGCAAGCTGGAAATTCTTGCTATGTTCAACCAACTGTCTCCTATCCTGGTTCTCTTAAAAAATTTCTTTTCCGGGCATGCCTAAAACTGCTACTACAATAGGATCTAATTGGAACTTGAAGTAGTTGTGTCTATATGCCCGCATTTAACTGCATATTTCGTAAAAAGAAAGTTATGTATAGTGGGTGCAGCGTCTGTATAAAAAACTAAATGTATAAATGACTTCCGTTCACTGAGATTGTGCTGTATATTAAGCTAAACGTTTCCAGTGCTGGCTTCATAATACATACACCCATAAGCAATGTGAAAGGAAACGCTGAAATCGCCTTCCAAAAGGTCATGCTTTTGCAAGCAAGCATAAAGCATACCATTGATCGTTCAAGCGGAAAGGTGTCCCTTGCAAACCAGTATAGCAGTCTTGTCTTCTCGTTACGAGTAATCATTGCCTAAGCACAATCATTATTAAGTTCCCTTTCATATCACTCGTGACTGTACATAAAGTGAATTGACAGCTTTGTGGCTATATTTAAGTGCTAATATGTTGAAAAGCTTTTCTCGGTCCTCCTTAACTGCATTTAGCTAAGCGCTCACAAACAGTCTGCTTGACACCAAAATACAATAGTGAAGCATAAGATGAGCCATTATCCCATTCACCAAAGCTCCCAGTCTGAAATTCGAATGAAGGCTCTACATGCTTTGTCTGCAGCGAGGAAAAAATTGTATGTGTAAGGCTTTCTTTATCGCATATAATGCAATGGGGGTTTCTGAAGACGCTCTCGAATATTTCAAGTCCCGTTTCTCGTTTAAAACTAATATTTAGCCATGTAATCTTAGTTAACACATTAGGTAATGACAAAAAACATTTCCCTAGTGCGCAAGGTGGTTGTCAGCCATATGCAACTGATTTCCTCCATCTGCCTCAGGTATTAACAACCCTTGATGATGATTTGTGGGGTTTAACGTCCCAAAACCACCATATGATTATGAGAGATGCCGTAGTGGAGGGCTCCGGAAATTTCGACCACCTGGGGTTCTTTAACGTGCACCCAAATCTGAGCACATGGGCCTACAACATTTCCGCCTCCATCGGAAATGCAGCCGCCGCAGCCGGGATTCAAACACGCGACCTGCGGGTCGGCAGCCGAGTACCTTAGCCACTAGACCACCGCGGCGGGGCGTAATAACAACCCTTGCCTAAAGATAAATACACCCGGGTATGTAGATGGGGCAGGCAGCTCGGTGGGAATCGTCAGAAGATATGGAAAGTGAGTCGCAGGGAGAGAGAAAAGCCAGGCTTCGTCTTCGGAGTGTGGCAGCTTGGGCTAGTTGGTATGGCATGACGATAGTTATAGCGCGAGAACAAAATGACGACGGAGAGACAAGAAGGACACGAAGAACACGAGCGCTAACTTCCAACTGAGTTTATTGCGCAGAGCACGAAAATATATAGAGGAGACAGTAACTATGTGACAAAAACCATATGACACAAAGAGCAGAACATGAGTAAGAGAAAAAAAAGACAAAAGCACAGAAAAAGGGCAAAGAAAAATCTATAAGAAAACGAAACAGAAAAGTAAAGATAATATAACTACTTGTGCGCACCGAAACCTTTGAGGAACCTGAGTTCCTTCTCGGACAGAGCCACGGAGGGCTTGCTAATACAAGGCACCTGTTCGCGTGCCATCTGCGCGGCCTCGACAATGACTCGGGTGCGTTCATCTCAGTGCTTGTACAGCGCTGCTGTGTCCTTGAAAAGGGGCACACAATTGAACTCAGTGCAGTGCTGAGCAAGAAAACCATCTTTCCAGTTTCTAACATTGTTAGCGTGTTCTCTCAGCCGATCGTTCAGACACCTTCCGGTCGTTCCGACATAACAAGCACCGCATGAAAGGGGGGTCCTATAGACAACTTCCTGCGAGCATGTCGCATACCTGTTTCTATGTTGAACTCTGCATTCCGTTCATGACTGCGTTTTCAGGGGTTTGTAGATTTGGTGATGCTGATTAATTTGAACGGCGCCGAGAACAGGACACGAACTCCAACGCGTTTTCCGATTTTCTTGAGCCTGTGTGATATCTGGTGTTTGTATGGAATCACGGCTATCCTTTCACGTTCTGTATCCGTGTTGCTCGGTTTCTGTCGCTGCCTCTGCTCTGCCGTATTAGTCCGCAGGATAGTCTCAGCAACGAAAGCGATCTTGGGAAAACCCGAAGACTTAAGCTGGAAAACTTGAGCTTTGAAGCTCGCAGAGATATTGTGGACGCATGACCTATTTAAGGCATTCTCAAGACAGGTTCGTGCTATGCCTCGTTAACTAACTTGCTGTGAGCGGAAGAAAAAGGAAGTAGAGGTTTCTGCGCATGTGGTTATAACACCAACAGATGTGCTCTGAGCTAAAAACCAGTCTTAAATCCAAAAAGCGTAACTTGTCATTCTCGGGCATTTCATGTGTGAACACAAGAAGCTTTAAACAATCTTCAAACACACCTATCGTTTGAGTCACAAACGAAAGGAACATAGTAGAATTACAATTTATAAAAACCAAGAAATCATCCATGTATCTGAATACTCTTACGTCATGCGAGCCTTCTAACTTTTCCTGCAGTTTTTTGCCCATTTTTGCCAATAGAAGATCACTGAGTAGAGGTGCTATACATGAGCCGATTGAAACACCCTTTTTCTGCAGATAAATGCAATCATTCCATTGAACGAAAGTAGAGGTAAGGTATAGCAAAACCAGGTCAAGAAAATCTCGCGCACTGATGCCAGTTTTTAATTGGAAGTTGAATTCCCGGAAATTTTTATGTTATCCCTTATACATTCTATTACCTCATTGTGAGGCAGAGAGTAGTATAGGTCCTTTATGTCAATTGAAAAACCGAAAAGATTAGATTGATTTGACTGTTTGAAAAATTTTATCAGAGCCTGCGAGTTTTTTTATCAAAAATGGGTCATCAATCTTTAGGCACTTTAGGTGGGTCTGAATAAACAAGCCGAGTTGCTTTTGCCACGTACCACTTTCTGTCACAATGACACGGAAGAGCATGTCAACTTTATGTGTTTTGGCAGAAAAAAATCACGCTGAGCCCATTTTTGTCACTTTTACTAATATGCTGTGCTAACTGTTTTAACTATAGTTTACGACACATTTCCTTGGCCTGCGTTTTTACTCTATCTAGACGAATGTCGGTACAGCATTTGAAAACAGAGTCGATAGCTGTGACCGCCTATTCTAGGTACAAGCAATTAGGAAGAACGGCGAAACCACCTTCCTTATCTCACGGCACGACACAAAGTTCATTGTCCTTAAGAAACTTGGTCGTCTTGCGCTCCGGAAGGCTGTTGCTGGTTTTCGGAACGAATGCCGGCGAAAGAATGAACCGCACGCTTCCAGAAATGATCACCGCACGGAGAACTAAGCTGAACAAAGAGACCATAACCTGATTAGGCAAGGTGAAACAATGTTTCTTAAACATGTTTATAACTTTCTTTCGATTTATTATTAGGAAGATAGCGCGAACGCAGTCCCCCGCTACCAAAAATTGTATGCCCCATCTGCCCCAGTTTGGGGTAGTGGCAGGGGTCAGCACGGGCGCAGTGCAATGCCCGCACCTCACCGTTGTCAGAAAGGTAGGGGAGTTGGCACTCGAAAGCGCCGCGCCGCAGAGTACATGTCACTCATCAACCCTTCATCATCCAGTTACGTTCAACCCGGTAAGGGTCCCGCCCTTGGTTAGAGAACGGGTCTTTTTTTGTTTTTGTTGAACGGCCCTACCCGTACAAGGGTGTCGCATCCACGCGGCGCGCAAAGCACCGTGCGGTCGCGACATATCTCGCGGCCCCACGCCGCGAGATGGCCGGTACCTTTCCCAGGCAAAGAGGCCACTCTTTAGTGTCGCTGACGAGGTCAGGGCACACGGAGATGTGGCTTCACCATAGTGACCGGAGGTCAAAGACCTCCGTGGTCCCCGCTCAAAGCGAGCGGTTGCGCTCCGCCCCCGCGGCACCACAGAACACCTACGGCACGACGAAGACGATCGGCGCGCGCGAGAAACACGTAGCAGGCTTGTGCCCGCTGGCTGCCTGCCAGCGAGCGGTTTGAATTGCGCGCGCGACGCAGCGGTCGCGCGCGCAACAGACCCGAATACACACGCTGGCGGCGGGGCTAGCGAGAGAAACGAGTTTAGCCAACACCATCTAGAAAATTTCTAGATGGTGTTGGTTTAGCCAACGCCGACTAAAGTTCAAGGCTGAAAGGCTGCTGCAGTGACGTCAGAGGGTGGGGGCTCAGTTACGCCGCGAACGCGGCTGAAAGCCTGTGTTTCGTTCACGTTTTAGGAGAACCAACGCTCCCGCTCTCGCAGCTGCTGCGGCTTGATTGGGCCGAATAAAAGATGTGGAAAAAAAAGTCTTACTGAGCATGCTCAGTTGGGCAACTGGGCCCCCAACCTCTGACGTCACTGCAGCAGCCTTTCGGCCTTGAAATTTAGTCGGCGTTGGTTTAGCTCGGAGGGTAAAAGAGTACATGCTTTCTCTCCCTTGAAGAGGAGCGGGAGAGGAGGTGAGAGCACCGGCCGAACGGCACGCTCTTTGAGGGAAAGCTCCTTCCCCCGGAGAATGGAGGAGGAAGGCGCTGCCGAGCAGAATGTAAGCAAATCGCCAGGCGTGGTCGGGATTCGCTCGCAGGATTTCAAGCTGGACGGTTGTGTCCTCGCGATCTCCAACGCCAGCGTAGCTCCCGCCGACTGGTTCGCCCTCCGCGGTCTCCTGACGCCGTGCAGCTCTCGCATTGTGGCACCCCGCCCTTGGACTGCTTCGACCGGATCCCCACTTTCCTAACTCCTTCTTTTTCCTTCGCTTGCCTGTCTTCTTCTTCGTCTATTTTTCTGCTATTCTTTTTATCCCTCCTTCCCCCCACCCCTATAAGGCACTGCGCCGTGTCGCCTGAAGGCAGACAGAAATAGGTGCCTTTTTCCTCTTCCTTCTAACCACTACCACCACCGTGGTCTCTTGTCGTAGCGCGGAATGAACGCGCTGTTGGACTTAAACAAGGCATGCAGGCGAGTGATGCCTCGCCAAATCGTGCTGCTAGATGTTCCGCCATCATAGCTGGATGGTTAGTTGCCCTTTAGACTCAGTATAGATCACTGCTGGTCGGTGCCAGGTTTCGAAAAACTTTTTCGCGCCCAGGCGATGCCGCTCACGAAAGAGATGAAACCAGACCTCCTTACGCACTTTTGCAAGCACTTCGTGAAGGCCCGGCAGTCTCCCCTGGTAAACGGCATCGCATTGCGCCAACCAAACTTGGTATAGGCACTCGACGAGAAGAAGCACGAACTGGATGACCACGTGAGAAGGGAGCAGATTTAAATAACGGACCGTGGGATATGGAACTCCTGGGAGCTGAAATAAGTCGGCTATCTTTCAGAGTAGGGCTTTTGGAAGGGCGCACTCGTGAAAGATGTGAACCGCGTCCTCTCGACTATGACAGAATGGACAAACACCTCTTGATGTTTGGTGTGTAGGGTCTGTACATTATTGGCAGACACCCCCTTGCCAGGCGGTAAATAAAAGGAGCACGCTTGGCGTCGAGAAAACTGGCAGTGATGAGATGCCAGTTCGGCTTGTGCCGGGACAGGTCAAACACCTTGTAGCGCTCAGGTGGAGGTGGGGTAATGAGGCCGACTAAATCTTGGAGTTGCACCTTGTTATGCCTGCGAGTCGACAGCGAACGTCCGTGCCTCTGAAAAAGGCAATCTGTGTCAAGGCCAGCCCGTGAGTCCGCCTGACGCGAACAACTCAACGGTGTCAACAGGCGACGGCGCCTTTCTGGCGTGCACGTGCAGTGAGTCACCTCCGCAAGCGAGCCCGTCGAGTAAACAACCGGCGTCTTCCTGTCTGGCGGCTGACGCAATGCCTAGCGACGTCACTCGTCCTTGGGTGCAGCCACCTGCAGCGCAGCCTCTCCAGATTCGATGAGAAAGAATGACACGGCCCAGCGGCGGCCCCCATTGGAGGAGTCTGACCTGACGACCAGCGGCGCTTCTGGTTGGACATTTGGGTTGGACCCGGTGCATATAAAAGAAGCCTTGCGGCGCGTCGCGAGCAGGAGACCTGTTGGAGAGCCGACATGTGTGTCGCGGCAGTCCTATTTGTGAGCAGACCTATGTGTTAGAGAGGAGAGCTCGGCTCTTCGAGTCTCTGTCGGCCCCAGTGCCGAATTCGTAACGCCTCTGTATATATGCTGTACATAAACCTTGTTTAACGCACCGTCGTCTCGTCCGCTCGTCTATCAGCTCTGCGCAGAAGCAGTCGCGAGCTGAGAAACTTACGCTATCAAACGGCTGGTGACCTTCCCGGCGGAGTTCGAAGCAGTGGCGCCTTCGGGACCGTCTTGGCGTCGCCGTCTTTCGAAACAGTGGTTGCAGCGGTGAGATTTCGAGGCGCCCTTCGTAACGTCGTCGGAGGCGCGCGTCGCAACAACCTCAACTACGTCACACTCTGGATCGACGCGCTGAATCTCCGCGAGTGTCCTAGCCGCGCCCGCGTAAAAAAATTGACGGGGTTCCCGCACGGGGCACGCCGTGAGAGAGGGTGCCCGCCGAGAACTGCCGTAAGCGCGTGCTAAGGAAGAACGACGCGAAGCTTCGAGTGAGTGTCATGTCCGAGTCTAACGCCACACGGGTTCATCTGACGTGAAGCGCCCTGGCCATGAGCCTCAGATCGGGGACTCCGAGTCCTCCCCGATCTTGGCAGCTTCAGGACCGGGCGCCCCACGTAAACACATGAACCGCTCCATAGAAAATCGAAGAGAGTCTTTTCCAAGCGATTCTTGGTTTGACTCGCGACCGGCATAACAGTAGCCACGTAAGTTAAAATCGAGAAGAGCAACGATCTTGTGATTGTTACCCTTGCAGTCAGCGGACAAGAGAGTTTGCCGAACTCCTTGATTCTGGCTTCAAGCTTGTCTTCCGCTATCCGCTAGTTTTCAGGAGTCAGGCCTCCCGGTTCGAAGTGGAAACCTAGGATGCGCAACCTCGCCTTCACGGGTAAGCCATGTACGGGCTGCGCGCTACTTGGAGCTGAGTTTAAGTACATTACTGCACTTTTCGACCGATTAACGCGTGCACCGCTCGCCTCGCAGTACTCGCCTAAAACTTCCAAGACGGTGCAAACGGTTGCCTCGTTTTGGACTACGATAGACAAGTCGTCCGCGTAGGCAAACAGCGCGACGGGAGGGGCGCCTGGTGGAAGGGGAAACTGACAAAGTCGGCTGTCGCCAGACAGTCGCTGCAAAAGCGGTTCGAACACGAGCACGTACAGGACAGGCGAGAGCGGGTCGCCCTGCCTGACACCCCTGCACACGTCGAACGACTCCGAGACGCGATCCTGTGTGATGACAGCAGACGTCGGCCGAGAATACAGAGATCTAATCATGCTAACAAACCTGTCGCTAAATCCTGCCTCGTTTAAATCTTTGAAGATGAAGTGATGGCTTATTCTGTCGAACGCCTTTTCCTGATCGAATGAGCATAAAATACACGGGACGTCCCGTGCATTTGCCCATTCAATCAAGTCTCTAATCGCGAAGCCGTGTAATTGGCAGGATCGTCCTTTAACGCAGCATGCCTGGTATGGTCCCAAAACAGTACTAAGTACTGAGGGTGAGCCTAACAGACAGTCATTTGGGTATGAGCTTGCAGTCGCAGTTGAGTAGTGTGATGGGGCGCCACGCCCGAAGGTCGGTGCGTCTCGACTCGTCCTTACAAAGGAGAGTGATCAGCCCCTTCCTCTGAGTCGTTGACAGCGTCCCTTCACGCAGCAGCCTATTCACCAGAGTGGTGAAAGGCTTCCTGACTACTTCCCACAGTTTGACGTAAAATTCCACCGTTAAACCGTCGGTGCCCGGGCTATGATTACGCTTCATAGTCACTAAGGCCACGTGGAGCTCCTCCTGCACTATGGGGGAGTCGCAGAGCTCGAATACCTGATCGTTTTTTACGAACGGGAAGTCAGCTGAGGGAGGAGTTGGCTCAGCGTAAAGGTTCTCGTAGAACCACTTTACCACCTCAAGTACCCCGTCCGGCGTTTCCACTAGGCTACCTGTCTCTAAATTGATGAGGGACGTCAGAGGCGTGTATGTCCTAGCTAGGTGTCACCGCAAAATGGTTCGACTACACTATGCCTCTATTTCCCATCTCTCAGCGCGAGCGACGGCCTTGAGGCCATCCCATCGTCGCTGGAGCGCTACTCTTAGCTGTTTACGAAGCGTAGCCAGCGCGGACGCAATGTCAAGGCCGGTGGACTCCGGCCGAGACAGCAGGAGGATCACAGCGGAGATAATTCTGATCTCCGCGTGCTCGGCGCTTGCCCCACGACCGAAAGAATTCCGTGGCGTCGGCCTTCACTTCGTCCCACTTGTCGCCGTCTAGCTCTGGTGTTGCGTGTACCTTGCGCTGTATTAAACGCGCCACGTCGACGAGTATTTCTTCGTCTTTTAGAAGCCGGGCGTTGAGGCGCCACGGCCGCTTACCCTGAGCTGCGATGTCTGTGCCGGCGAGCCTTAAAATAAGGAGGCAATGGTCGTTTAAAGCCGAGGAGACTGACCACGAGGAATGCATCCTGGAAGCCAGTGACGGCGAGACGTAAAAGCGGTCGATCCTGCTACGCACGCTCCTACCAGTCCAAGTCATTCCTGACTGGGCTGGACGAAGAGCACGCCAAGCATCGATCAGCCCCAGTTCGTCGACCAGCTCGCGCAGTACGCCTTAGCCACGCCTATCTGTCCAATTCGGAGGAGTGCCTCTGAACGTTCGGCGGTCAATACGATCTAGCACGCAATTGAAATCCCCCACCAGTACGACTCGAGAGGGGCTGACTAGCTGGTTATCCAATGCGGCAAAGAAATCTTTCTGCGAGCGGAAGTCGTTTGGAGCATATACGTTTACGATGCGAATGCCAGAATCGAGATACATCCACATAAGACGGCCATCAGTGTCCCTGAAGTAGCGCAGCACGGAACCCGTGAAGCGCGGCATCAAAACGATAGCCACGCCCCGCGAACCGCTCGCGCCATAACCCCAGTAGGACGTAGGACCTGGTGCCAAACGTCGCGTCGAAGGACCTGATCTGACCGAGTCGCTGGGCGTAAGTCTCCTGTAGTACGAGGATATCTACCTTTCTAGCACGAGCTAGCTCGATGACTGCGTTCGGTTTCGCGGTGCGAGAGAGGCCGCGACAGTTGAAGGAAGCGATAGTAAGAGAAAGAAAAGCCATAGTTAGAGATTAGAAAAAGTGCGCGAGTTGCGCGAAAGAGGCGAACAGAAGGGCGAAGGGAAGGGAATGGCGATATGCCGATCGCGAGTTAAGCTACGGACTCTCCCGCGACGGGAGAGACCGGTGTGGACGGGTACGACATGTCCGAAAGTTCAGAACAGTCGCACGCGACCGACTTGCAGAGGTCGCACGGAGTCGGGCTCCTTGCGTCCATCTCCGAGTCTTCCGCAGTGGTAGACGCTTGTGCTCGAGCGAGGCGCTCTCCGAACGGCTAGAATCGGACGCGGACGTTGACCTTTCCCTCGCGGCCGCCGCTGCCCGTGCGCGTATTTGGAATTGCTGGCTCCGCATCGCACGAAAGAGAGAAAAGAAAGAGTGCGAGGAGGTCACCAACGCCAGCAGCAGGATTGATCACGCACTATTGGTTCCTCTCTGTAGGTCACGTGCACGCCTGTAGGTAACGTGATGGTGACGCACGCACGCGCCCCGCGATGGAATGTGCAGAGTTTTTCTGGCTGTTCCATCGTACGGAAGCACCCACAACCTGTTGCAACACTTTCTCTACCTTTCCCTTCTGCCTTTCTGTGTCCCTCTTTCCCTCTCTGTGTAGGAGCGGAGCTGAACAGTGCTACCCGCAGAGTTGCAAAGGAGAGGCTGTTTTTTTTGTTTTCTTCAATCAACGCCTTCGCCATACGCGAACTTAATACGGGAACTTTGATTCATGCGTACTAAAGTTCGAAATTACTCTCTAGCGTTCGGTAACGTGCATCGCGCTTCTGTCCCACACCAGGCCAGTAGCAACTACTTTCGCAGAAACGCGATTCCATCATGGCAGCCGCCCAGACGCTCACGTATGAATCAGACGCCAGCACATCAAACGTGAAGCGCGTTTTGGTCAACGAGGCGTTACCGAATGACATGGCAGCCACGCGCAAATTTACGTGCGAAATAGACGCCAGTTCGGCAGGCCCATCTGACGTGAAGTGCCTCCGCGTCGACCTTTGCACAGACAGCGATGCGCACGAGTGGCTCGCCAGCTACAGCAAGGCAACTAATACGACGTGGATCGTCGATAAGGAAATCAGAAATCCAAAGAGGTAAGTTTGCAGAGTTTTCATGTTGTCTGTTTCTTGTACAAGTGGATAATAGGCTGGTTTGAAACGCATATGGGCTTATTTACTTACAGGACAGATATGCTACATGCTCGCTCATTGTATCGAAAGGCAAGACGCTGTGTTTTCCATTGAAATCTACCATAGTAGTGTGCACTACTTCACGAAAGTCGCTTTTTTTCATCATCCGAATGATTGCGGCTGATTGTTCTAGAGAAACATACCTGTATTCTTCAAGGCCGCCACTGCTGCTGTTTGATAGGATAGTTATGTGCCTAGCGGTGAAGCATTGATCTGACGAGTTCGTTTCCAGCACTTTTATAAGTTACTGCCATGTTTCATACTGCAAGGAATTCAAAGTTAATGTATGAATTATCACGAGGACTCTGGTAAACACTAGAAAGTCCCGCACGCCGTACAAGTGTCTCGTTCCTTTTGTGTTTACCTTTGTAATATGAGAGCTTTATGCCTGCAAGCCTTGCATATGTGTTCAAAATGCTCGTTCCAAACACGGCGTGTAGCCAGCTGCAAGTTGTTGTCTTATGTGCGTAAAGGCATCCATAGATGTCATATTGGTGCTTAGACACAGAGACAAGTCAGAACACTGCTATGTTTCAAACCAGCCTATTAGCCACTTGTAAAGCAAACAGACAACAGACAAACTTTGCAAACTTACCTCTTTGAGTTTCTGGTTTCTCTATCAATGATCCACATCGTATTAGTTGCCTTGCTGCCGTCTGTGCTGAAGGCGTCGCGGAGGCACTTCGTTGACAGTCGCAACCTCATCGCTCAGTGAAACCATCACATCGTATTAGTTGCCTTGCTGCCGTCTTGTGCTGACGGCGTCCCGGAGGCACTGCGTTGGCAGTCGCAACCTCATCGCTCATTGAAACCATCATCGTATCGCCATCCTAGCGAAATCCACTCGCTCGCGCCCTCGCCGCACGGCAGCGATCCATCCACCGAAGGAGGCGAGGGTGCTTCCGCACGATGGAACAGCCGTAAACTCTTCTCTGTACAGCACGCGCGTCACCTTCACGTCACCTCCAGAGGCAAACCAATAGCGTGCGAGCAATCCTGCTGCTGGCGCTGGCGACCTCCTCGCACTCTTTCTTTTCTCTCTTTCGTGCGATGCGGAGCCAGCAATTCCAAATACCTGTTCTGGCTCCTTCTCTCCGCTTTATTTAGGAGCGAAGCTCCTTATGGCGTGGCTTGGGCGTCCCTCGTATGTAACCACCAGTGGCACATAGCCGAAATAGGTATAACACTTGACCTCCAAGGTGGTGAGAGTGAGAGATTTCTTCTGTGCGTTGTTTAACAATAAAAAATAGTGCTCAATGTATATGCCATTGGCTGCTAATGGGGAATGAGAGACATGAGCATTCGGCTTTTAGTCAACGCGCACGCTGCGATCCCCATTAGCAGCCATTGGCATGTACATTGAGCACTATCGGACAAGAAAGGGATGCTACATTATACTCGCTGGGTGTAACCTCCTTAGCTTTAGAAAGGTTTAGCGAGCGTTGAGCCGCAGTGCCATGAATACAATGAACTTGTATATACCATGAATGAACTCAAGGTGGTTAAAAATGAGAAGTAGATACGAAGTGCAAGCCGTAAGAAAGTAAAAGCCGAATTCTCCTGTCTCTCATTTCTCATTAGCAGCCATTGGCATGTAAATTGAGTCCTATCTGACAGGGAAAGGTTACTACGTTATACTCGCTGGGCGTAACCTCCTTGGTTTTCGAAAGGTTTAGCGAGCGTTTGGTCGCAGTGCCATGAATACAGTGAACTAGAATATACCATGAACTCGAGGTGGTTAAAGGTGGGAAGTGGACCCAAAGCGCAGGCCGTAAAAAAGTGTGCGTGTGCCACCTCTCGTTTAGTCCTTGGAATGTCCGCTGGATGGCGGTGCTTCTATATGGGGAATATATGATAAAAAGATGCGAGATGGTGGGACTTGGAGTGTTGGATAGATGAACGAACGGACACACAAACAGATGCATGGATGGACGCATGAACGGACGCAGGGGCGGATGCACGAGAGAACGCAGGGACGGGCGCACAAACAGACGCATGGACGGTCACACAGACGGACGCATGGACGGACGAATGCTTCGCCCCACTCTCCATCATTCACTCCGTGGATATGCTGCCATTTTTTTTTCACCTCGGCTTCTCTTGGTGTGGTCTGAATGGCTTTGCCCTGCTCCCTTTTGTCCGAGATTGTAGGCGCTGGCGCGCCCTCACTCTCTGCACTGACCGCGGTTGGACGCTCGACCTGCAGCACACTGGTCCGCGTGGCTGCCTCCGAGTGCAGCCTCTGCTTGCAGAGGTGTGGAGGGTGATTTCCGCCACAGCGCTTGCAAGGCGCGTCGCAGGTGGAATGCCCCCACTGCTGGCACCGTGCGCACCACGGCGTGGGGCACATCTTCCTTTCATGACCCGGTAGCCTGCACTTGCGACACAAGCGCACGACGCCGTCGTACTCGCACCGAACGACGTGCCCGTCCACATCAGTGACATTGGGCACGGGAGAACGAAGTTTTACGCGAGCACGTCGGTTTCCGGTTGTAATCCGGAGACCAGTCAGGTTGTCGTTCGAGATATTCTGCACTTTGCCGTAGACCTCGAGTGCTCGGCTGAGCACTTTGTCGCTGGCGTCGGCAGGATACTCGTATACGTGGACAGGAACTGTCCGCAGCCCTCGATATTCCTTTGACATTAATGGTCGCGGAATCAGCTAAGAAGCGATCGACCGCGAGCTTGTTCCTGAATGTAACCTCAAAGTTACTAGGGAGTTTTAGTGCTGGTTACCCAAGCGGCTTGCGTACGCAGGACGTTGGGGCGGCGGTATTGCGCATTCGCGAAACCCCAAACAAATGCGTCGCAAGATCGCTGGGGCGATGGGGCCATGCGTCCGCGCGGTCCACCTTCGCAAGAACTCACGGTATCCTCACTGCGGATACTCTAGCCGTCGAGTTGAAATAAGCGAGCACTTATAGCGATTACACAGTTTGAGCCAGATTTCCAAAGCTAGAATGGCCTGGAACATAGAAACTAAAAACATATGCCAGCCCCCCACCAGTTGAATAAGTGGCGCCATCTAGCGCGACTATAGTGAAACAGACAACCACAATTTTTTTATTGCAGAAACATTGTGCATTGTACATCTGGTGCAAAAACTGCGCTGCGACAATATTACAAATTAGTAACTTTTTATTCATTTTCACCTCAAAAACATTACGCGTAAGCTAACATGTTCATGACTGCGGTTGCACAAAGTGTCACAAGATGTCGAAACTGTCGTTACAATAAACTTGTATTTTTCACTTTTTTTTGCGTATACCAGATTACTGTACACAATAAAAAAGTGCCCTGATCACTATGTATGTTTATTTAACATTTTAAATCATAAAAATACTTAAATAATACTTACGCGACAAGACGCTATGGCTCTTCGAGCGCGTGTGAAGTTCGTGCGGCTTGTGTTTGCGTGCGTGCCACCGTGGCGCCAACTAAAAGGCATTCCGGTTGGTTATGGGTTGGGCACGCAACGCCGCGCGCTCCCAAGCCCGCAACGCCCCAAGAGAATGCGTACCCAGCACTAAAACTCCCTACTACCTCCGAAATCCTGCGCGGATTTCAGATCATTCTCGCTAAAGCGTTCGAGGAACGCCTTAGCGAGCTCCAGGTTGGTCGTTCCTATCGGTACGCTACGATCGTTGCCTTCCACGTGGCAGCCCTACTAAGACTAGCCTACGCTACCAGCTCTGCGCTAGTACCCAGGGGGCCCAGCCCAGACCAGTCTCACCAACAGTCGCTGCAGGTAGTCAAATAAATCCGGGTGGGCACTAATCACGACTCATGGAAAGCGCAAGTGACGTACGAAAGACTGTGGAAGATTATTACTTGTTTCTCTACTGAATGAACCGAGCCATTTCAAGGATTACAACCGGTAGACAAGTTCACGCAGTCCTGTTAACTCAAATTGCTCTTAACTTTGAGGTATATTATTTAAATGTTCAAAATGTGAACGAGTATCACTCCGGAGTTCGCAAAACCAGCGAGAACGTTCTGTGTGCCGCCAGAGGCGCCACTGCAGCGGTCATTTTCATCTAATTACCATTACAAGCACATACGATTCATCTGCCCAAGTCTCAAAAACAACTAAAGAAATAACTGTAATCACGAATAAAAAAATGTCGCAGCATTAACTCGGCAAACATAACTAGCAAAAAAAACGACTTAAAAATAAGGCAGCGTCTCCTGCGCCGCCTGGCGGCGCAGCAGCCAGACCCACACAGAAGTGGCTTCTGCACCGCACGGAAGTGACGCCACTTTAAAAATTATTACCTAAAGCTAGTTAAATGTGTAAATTATTTGTGTGTAATGCATTAAACCTACAAAAATTTTACTAAGCAGCTGTTTAACGAGTCAACTAGCCTAGGTTTGTTATTTAAATACATATTACAAGTATTTTAAATACAGAGGGTGCCATGGGCGCTGTGGCTGCGAAAGGTAAACAATGCGAAATGGTAGCCGCCTGCGATGTGTTAGGTTAAAGTGAGCTATTTAGTTAGGTGGTGATGTTGTGTTCTGGGTTGTCGGTTTCTGTTTCGGAATGACATGTGAGGATGCCAGGGGGCACTGCTCTGGCATCCAGGATTTCAAGGCGACTGTAAAATAAAGAGGTGCGTTGGGTAACCGTAGAGTGCGGTTGTTGTTCTTCTCTTCGGCGCTTCGCGCCAACCCGCGTGTTCGGGCTGGTCGGCGTCCCCGCCGGCCGCGTTCGTGTCCGTCGGCCGTCTTCTTCTTCTGCTTCGTCGGGACCAGCCAGCCCCCAATACAGCAATGGCGACGAGGACGTGTAAGAACCCATTTCGTTCTCCGTGTTCGCCTTTTTCTTGCTTACGCTCTTTGTTCCCAGCAAAATGGCTGCTGCGTGCTGCGTCGCTTCATTTCTTCTTCATTCAGCTACGCCACCTCTGTCTTCTTCTTCATACAGTGTACTGGCATCATTTTCTTCTCATCTGCGCCTCTACATTCTTCTCGCTTGAAATGGCGTCTCCTATTCCACCTCCCCTATTTCTTCCTTCGCCAGGAGACCCGCCACTTCCGTGGGCTGACTGGAAATTAGTGTTTCAGGCCTACGCAGGCGTGGCCGGGGAGGACGCCGGCAGGCCCGAGCGTCGCAAGGCCCTGCTGTTCCACGCGTTGGGCGCTGCCGGGTTAAAGCTCTTCTATACTTTGGACGCCACCAACGCGTCGCCGACGCCAGCGTCGGGCGATGCCTTCAAGAGTGCTGTTGCTCTTTTCGATGAGCATTTTAAAGATGTCTCGTGCGATTATCTCGCACGCGTAAAATTCCAAGCAAGGCGATAATTGCCTGGCGAGCCAGTCGCCGAGTTCATTACTTCTCTTCGAACGCTCGCCGCGTCGTGTGGCTTATGACGATATGATCCACCATCAGCTTTTCACCGGGGTAGCCTCGCAAGACGTCCGCTGCCGCATGCTTCAAAAAGGCTCCTCGATTTCATTATCCGAAGCCCTCTCGATTGCGTGAGAGGACGAGCTTATTCGCTCCCAGTTGGAGCATTTCGCTCCGCATTCAGTGCAGCAACTTTCTGCTGCGGGGGGCCAAGGCGGCGGCTCTTTGTTTCATGGGACGCGCCAACATGGCGGCCCTTCATCTTCGTCTCGGCGCGGCGGCCAACATGGACGCCCGCCTGCACAGTCCTTCCGTGGCGGCCAACATGGCGGCCTCTCTGCATCGTGGGGGCGAGGAAGCCGGCAATATGGCGACCCCATTCCGCCAAATTCTGGTTTTCAGGAACAGCAGCGAGCTCCTAACTCGCGTTCACAATTTTCTTCTCCAAGCGCAACCACGCATTGCTTTCGTTGCGGATCGGCTCGGCATTTAGCCAATTTTGCGCAGTGTCCCGCGAGAAACCGCACTTGTCTTGCGTGCGGAAAAATCGGACATTTTCAGTCCGTATGCAATTCCCTTCCAGCAAATCTTCCTGAACCAGTTTCTTCGTACGCTCCTTCGAGCACTGCACAGACCAATACGGTCACTGTTTTAAATGTGGATGGCCTCCACACTACGTCCGAGCCCAGCATCGTGGCTTCAGTGGGCCATGTGCCCTTGTCATTTCTCGTGGACACTGTGCCCTCAGTCTCTTTAATCACCGCTGACTTTCATAGTCATTTTTCCAACATACGGCTTTGGCTTCACACGTCGTTCTACAAACTTATTCCAACGAAACGATTGATAATTTAGGTCATTTTACAGCTCAAGTCTCCTATCGCAGTCGCACTGCTTCCATTACTTTTTATGTAACTGCCAATGGCAGCTCGCTTTTGGGACGTGATGCCATCAGGGCTTTGTCCATCAACATCGTCGGTGCGTCTATGACATGTGCTCAAGTCGACGTCCAAGATGATCTTCCGGCCAACGCGCCTTCTGAATTCCACCACCTGTTCACCCGTGAACTGGGTTGTGTGCGCGGTTTTGTGCATAAAGTGATGCGTCGACCAGGTAGGTGTATGCCCTGTGCGTGCCAAGCTGCGCCGCATTCCTCTTCTTCTCCGTGAGCAAGTCTCTGCGGAACTGTCTCGCCTTCAAGCCAGCGGAATCATCGAGCCTGTCTCTGCTTCCGACTGGGTTTCTCCACTGGTCATCGTCAAGAAAAAGATGGATCCCATCGACTATGCGTCGACTTACGAGAACCGAACAAGGCGATCGTCGTAGACGGTTTTTCACTTCCTCACATTGAAGAACTGCTTCATCAGCTCTCCGGAGCGGTATGTTTCTCCAAGCTGGACCTCGCGTCCGCTTATCACCAAGTTGAACTTTCTGAGTGCAGTAGAGACTTAACCACATTTGTATCGCACGAAGGCTTGTTTCAGTTTCGCCGCGTGTGTTTAGGGCTTGCATCTGCCCCTGCAGTGTTTCAGAAAATGATGTCAATTATTCTTAAAGGTTGTAATGACGCCCTTTGTTACTTGGATGACATTTTGGTGTGGGGACGTACTCGCGAAGAGCACGATGCTAACTTGCATACTGTTCTCAACCGCATCAGTGAATGTGGTATGAAACTTAATAACAAGTGCATTTTTTCTGTAAATGAGTTACAATTTCTAGGACATAATGTCAGTTCCCGCGGCTTGACACCTGTTTAATCTAAAGTTCAGGCCATTGTCAATGCCACACGGCCTACTGATGCCAAAACCTTGCATTCTTTTTTAGGTCTTGTTGGTTATTATGTCAAGTTTGTTCCTCACTATGCTGACGTTGTTGAACTACTGCGTACTCTACTTTGACAAGCACAGCCTTTTAACTGGTCAGCTGAAGCTGAGCAGAGCTTCATACGACTTAAGTCAATACTGGCCTCAATGCCAGCTGTTAGTATTTTCAATGAGAAGCTTCCCATCGTCATCACGACGGATGCGTCCGATGTTGGACTGGGAGCAGTGTTTCAACAACTCAGAGGTGATCAGCTGATCACTATCGCTTTTGCATCTTGTACATTGACCCCTGCTGAACGCAGATATTCAGTAGGAGAGCGTGAAGCTCTCGCGTGTCTTTTTGCCTGTGAGGAATGGCATGTTTACTCGTGGGGCCGGCACTTCACATTACGTACAGATCACCAAGCACTAGTTGCTCTTCTTTCTGCAGGATCCGAAGGCCGCCGCCCCATTCGCATTTCCCGTTGGTGTGCCAAACTCATGTATTATAATTTCAGTGTTCAATATTGTAAAGGTTCTAATAACGTGGTTGCTGATGCACTGTCGCGCCTTCCTCTTCAGATACCGGTTACTGAAGAGCGGGATGAGGAAGTTGTTTCATTAGTTACTTTCTGCATTACTAAAGCTGAGCTTCAGGCAGCTACAGCTGCAGATTCCGGTTTGTCTCAAGTTCTCAAATATTTACGTGAAGGATGGTCTTCCAAATGTTCTCTTGCTTCTGAATTCTTCCCTTACTTCGCAGTTCGACTGAAACTGTCTTGTGTCGAGGACTTGCTTTTCCACAATGAACGCGTGATTCCCCCTGCTTCTTTCCGTAACAAGCTAATACAGCTTGTCCATAAGGCCCATCCAAGCATTGTCCGCACCAAACAGAATCTCCGAGACAGGTACTGGTGGCCAGCCTTAGACAAGCAGGTCAAGCATGCAGTTTACAACTGCCATATATATCAGGCAGCTGACAAGTCTGCCAAACCTGCATTTTCTCCGTTGCAGCCAGTCCAGTGGCCTGATCGGCCTTGGCAGAAACTCAGCATGGACATCATCGGTCCTTTGCATAATGTTCCGCAAAATGCCCGGTTCATTGTTTCTCTCATCGACTACCATTACAAATGGCCAGAGCTTTGTTTCACACATATGGTTACTTCTGAGGTCATCATTGAGTTTCTGTCTTCAATCTTCAGCCGGGAAGGTTTCCCTGATGCCATAGTTACAGACAATGGTCCACAGTTTCAGGCCCAACATTTCGAGGCTTTTATTTCACAACGAGGAATTCAGCACTTGAGGTCACCAGTTTTCTATCCCCAATCAAATGGGCAAATCAAGCACTTTAATCGCGTTCTGAAGGAACATATCCAGATCGCCCTATTAGAGCACCGTCCCCTCAAGCAAGTCTTGACTGAATGTTTAGCTTCGTACAGGTTCACATCACGAGGCACCACTGGAGTGTCTCCTGCTCAACTTCTCCACGGTAGGCAACGGCGAGTTGCTCTCGACATAGTCTCTTTGCCTCGTAACATAGCAGTGTCTTCTCCTGATCAAATCCGTACCAGGGTTTTTTTATCATCAACAAGCAATGAAAAAGTATGTCGACACCCGTTGAGGTGCAAAGCAGTCCAAAGTTCGCACTGGCGAGCTAGTCAAGGTTCGTGTGCCAGGCAAGCGCCCCAAGTATCGGGGTCCTTACAAAGTCTTGGGCCAGGTTAGCCCCACTTCTTTTCACTTAAGTGATGGTAACATCTGGAATGCTTCGCGCATTGTTATTTTTCATACGAATTCGCCTTCAACACCTAAAAGTTTTCCCCATCACGTTCCGTCCACGCCTTTCAACTATGCATCAGACTATTACATATGGCCTCCATGTACAGGCATTTCTTCTTCAAGGGGGGAGGAGTTACCAGTCGGTGTCGCTGGTTCAAGTACACCAAGTCATACGGTTCACTTCGAACCTTCAAATACGACTGAGACCGGTGAACCGGACTCCGGTCCACAAAGTTCTTTCGAAGCTCATGCTGCGAGCTCTGATGAGACTGCGAATTTTAACGCTCGTTCAGAGCCTTCACTATCTTCTACTGCTCTTGATGTGTCACATCAGAGCACAAGTGACCAAGGTGCAGAGACACCTGATTCTACACCCAAAACGGCCCGCCCTAAGTGGAAGCGGCAGAATCCGCGTCGGTTCGAATACTACGTGATGTAGAACTCTTGTTCATTACTGTTGTGAACATTATTGTTCTGTGAAAAGGTCCAATGCATACAAATCAATATTACTGAAGAGTGTACATTTTTTCAGTGCATTTTCAGGACTTCTATTGTACATTTTTTCAGTGCATTTTCAGGACTCATAATGTGTGAGTTCGGTGTGCCGTGCTTTGAATTTTCATGTGTTCTAACATACATACCTTGTATAATACGTTGGTACCGATCATGTATAAATATAAACAGTGTATAGGTGAACTTCTTTTGAGGAGGGAATAATTGTTGTGTTCTTAGTTGTCGGTTTCTGTTTCAGAATGACATGTGAGGATGCCAGGGGGCGCCGCTCTGGCGTCCAGGATTTCAAGGCGACTGTAAAATAAAAGGAGGTGCGTTGGGTAACCGTGGAGTGCGGTTGCTGTTCTTCTCTTCGGCGCTTCGTGCCAACCCGCGTGTTCGGCATCCCCACCGGCCACGTTCGTGTCCGTCGGCCGTCTTCTTCTTCTGATTCGTCGGGACCAGCCAGCCCCCAACACAGCAGGTGAAAACTCCGATGAAATCGTGGCCATGGCCTAGGCCACTACCAAGGAGGACTGGAGTGTCGTTGCTGCTTCATGTGCTTGCTGGATGCTTAGTTGAACCTGGTGGTTGGAGCTAGCGCGGCCGTCCACCACGCCGCAGCTTCATCTGAGTGTGTGCGCCATAAAGTTCCTCAATATGATGTGCGGATTACAGTTGTTGGACGTGCTGCATTTTCTAGATTGCGATGCCAAGCGTAATGTTGTCAAAGGTGAAAGTGTTCTTGCTGCCAAGTTTTGCTTGTCGCGAAGGGCAAGGCCGACGATGAAATAAATTCTTTCGCACAGTTCACGTGTGACTGACCGGACGCACATGCATGAAACGCCAGTGCGTCGGCGAAGTGTTCATACGGTGGATGGAAACAACTTTATTGTAATGTTCTTACGAAGCCTGTGATCTACGAAGGCCAGAGCTACTGCATTGCCGTCTGTTTCGTCAAGTGCGAACACGTACGGCCGTTCTCATCCGTTGCTACGTGAATGCTCCCGTGCTGTAAAAGGCCACGCGTGTTATTGAGCAAGGCAGACAAGCTGTTTTGCAGTTAGATGGGCTAACGCTGTCGGCACTTGCCATTGGGCATTGTTTATCAAGTGCTGATAGCCTAGAACATTGTGGTGACACGTCAGTATTTTCAAAGAAAGCGGCCTGCCGGTAGGTTACCTCGTCAGGTGATTGTACACTGAGAGACACAAAAAAAAGTTGCCCGAGACTACGTTGCAGTGCACCTTTCTGTCATCAAAACTTTGATAAACCGTGCAAATCAACATTCCTGACACCTGTGCCGAAGAAACCAATGCAGCCAGCTGCATTTGAGTTTTTTGTGTCTTTTTGCGTCTCGCCGATTAAGAGCACTAATTCGCAAAACACTTTATCATAATGAATATAGTGAATACTGAAAGAGTCATCGAAGATCCAATATTAAAGGGCCTGTGGATGGGACCACCACCAGCAGCAAGTCAGGCTGATGAGGAGGCGCAAATGTTAAAACAATATATGCGTGAACAAAAAAAAGAGAAAGTTTTTCGTTTGGACGTAATTTTAACTGCTTTTATTGTTATGTCTAGACGTACCACTAGACACTCCCGCATATTCAAACAAAGCGCCTAAACGGAAAATGCATGATGTCACTTCCTTGTGGTGCAGCAGCCATTTCTGTGTGGGGGGTGGCTCGTGCGCCGCGCGGCGCAGCAGTCTCTGCCTAAAAATAAACATTGCGTGGGCTGAGATTTGAACTTGGACCACCCACGTGGCAGGCGAGTATTCTACCATTGAACCACCGACGCAGAAACACTGCAGATAATTTTACGCCCAAGCCACTGAAGTGAAGAACGTACCAATTAATCAAAATCGTTTTTTGCTAAACGACGTAGTGAAGCAGGCGTTCAGTGGTGAAGCTGCGTAGGCGTACACTTGTGCACAGTAACGTTGCTTGTGCACCACACGTACAGGGCGGTGGAGGGTAGGTCAGAAGTTCGCAGGTCACTATGCCATATACCTGGGAATGTTTGACCAGGACTGCATGTACATTGAATTGTGTTAACTCTGTTTGTGCCTGCAGTTGGGCGCTCACGCGCCCAGACGGAGCCTACGTGTTCTTCGGTGTTGCTTTACTCGGCGCAGGTCTTGGTCGTAGCTCTTCACGGCCGCCTCAAGCCGCGTCGGGATTGTTCTTGATCTCGTTTCGTCTGAGTGTTTGATGCAGTCCCACAAGATGTGCGTGTGATCTGCCGTCTCTCTCCGGCAGACCTTGCACTTGTCGGCCGGGTATGTCTCGGAGTACATGCGGTTCATCAGTGCCGGGCCATAGGTGTTCTGTGGCCAGGCTGCGTGTTTGACAACCGTATGCTGGAGAACGCACCCGCGAGAAGGGAAACGCCCATGTCATCTGCTACGGCGCTCATTGGCTGCCACTGCTGCAAACGTCATTTCCGCGCAATGCATGACGTCTTTGTCTAGTCTTCGCTTCGCTCGCGGGGTGAGGAGCGAGTAATCGCGGTGTTGCGTCGTGTCAATATGCCAGTCATCCGACTGCTTTGGGGGTTGTTTCTGAACTACTGAAGCCGTAAGTAAACAGTTTCGCGGCTGACTGCGTAGACAGGCGACATCTGCACACTCGTGGCATTACGACGAGTAGTAGACGGACAAGATTTACGCGTAGGAGCGAGACGTACGACCGTGGCCGCGAGCTCCCATAGCGTGGCAGCTAGTTTTTCGCCACGCGTGTTTAACTCATGCCTAAGTTTTAATCCACCATAGTAGTAGTTTTAATCTTCATTTCAATGGTTGCATCTAACGGCCGTACGCTGCCGTTCATGTTTTCAGCAGTTTCCAGTGCTTGCTTATACTTGCGAGTTTTAAACAAGCCGGGTGCCACGGAGGAAAGAAAGTAAGGAGAGGCCCTGACGTCACTCGTTGTGAAGCCGCGATGAAGCCGGAAGTCGGCCATATTGACTGGGCAAATTCTCCGCTCTTGTTTACATATGAATGTGAAGCAGAATGCGCGACTCCCTCTCTGTCTCAAAAAGCACGTGGCCTGCGCGCCGCGTGCCCTGGTGCTATCCGAAACCAACGAAACGGATTTCAACACGCTGTCTTGCCGCGATACGGTTGACGAAATCTCCGTGTATGGCTGTTGTACTCTTGCACTGCTGGCGTTTACGATAAACACGGCAATTTGCACGTTAAGCTTTTTTATTTAATGTGTTTGTGAAAATAAAGACGATATTTCGGACATTGCCGCGCGACGAACCAGGCACCAAAATTTGTACAGCTTCTTTCAGATCACTTTTTCCCCCTTTTGCGCTTCTCTTTGGGCTTTATGAAATTTTAGGTCAGGCTGTGGGCTAGACACAATGATAAAAAAAGAAAAAAAAATGTCTTCCCTGCAATAAACCCAGAGGTCCGTAATTATGCCAGTAAAGTTGGCATTGATGGAGCTTGTGTGCGTGGCAGCCCATTGAGCTTGCGCCAGCCTCTTTGTTTTCGCCTGTCTTTTGTCCGACGCGCACTTGTTCTTACGGATATCCCAAAGGCCGTGATTTCAATAGGACGAAAGCTGCGAAGACCACACAAAAGTGCGTGGGAACAAGTCTCCAGTGTGATTCACGCGCACTAGCAGCTACGGAGAACCGAGACCAGGATTGCGTTAGGGCGAAAGGTGGGAGAGTTAGCCGAAGGAATGCGTGAGAAACGGTCAACATCACTTGATCAACTTCGTTCGAACAGCCTTGTTAGCTTATGAATGCACAAGCACGCGCATCTAGTGAGGTGCACCTAGTTACCTTGTGCAGGTGCGTGTAGACATTTTAACAAGTTTTGCTACACTACAGACAATATTGCGCAGAGTGAGACAATATTGCGAAGAGGGAGCATCTTAAGTGAAGCAGAACAGGAACTTTAATGCGCAGAAGCATGTGGTAACTGCACAGGAACATGAAAAGCAAGATTAGATTACAGTCTTAATAAGGGCCTGTAAACCGCAAATGCATCGTCCGTTGTCATAAGAAGCAACATCGCATAACTGTAACTAGCCTGCAAGGCATTCATTGAACGAATTCTTGAGCACAGACATTATCTTCTATGATGACTTTTCAGCACAGTTTTGACGGACGCTGCAAATTCGAAGTATGTATACGCGCGCTCGTTCCATGCTTTCTAGCTCAGACACCTGGTTACAACCACCACCGGAGGAAGATCGCGTAGCTAACAGTACGGCAAAAAGAATGGATGCTGTCTAACACCTGCAGTACGCCACGGTTAGGTGCGAGGCCCATGAAAACGCGCACACCGCCACTGGACCGCCTGAACGGTGCCGCACCACACTACATCAACAATAACAAAAACGCCGTCATTGTGCCCAGTGAATATGGCCGCGCGTGACGTAATTTCCGCCACATTTTTTACGCCCTGCGCAGGCTGGACATGCCCTCTCCTTACTTTTCCTTCCTCCGTGTCGGGTGCTGACTTGTCTAAATCCGACATTTTGTAATGTACATACCAACCGGCCCAGTTCAGTTCGTGTATGCAGGTGAAGTTCCTTCACTGTGTCTGAAAACACTGTTTACACTTTAGCACAGTTTACCCCGCCGCGGTGGTCTAGTGACTAAGGTACTCGGCTGCTGACCCGCAGGTCACGGGTTCGAATCCCGGCTGCGGCGGCTGCATTTCCGATGGAGGCAGAAATGTTGTAGGCCCGTGTGCTCAGATTTGGGTGCACGTTAAAAAACCCCAGGTGGTCGAAATTTCCGGAGCCCTCCACTACGGCGTCTCTCATAATCATATGATGATTTTGGGACGTTAAACCCCACACTATAAATCATTAGCACAGTTTACGTGTTCAAGTCAAAATATTTCAAGTTTATTAAAACAGCTATAATGCAGCTATGCTGCAAATTATCACATTAGTAGGTTCCAGAGTTCAGAAAACTGCTTATTGCACAAGAACAACTAATATGTGTGGACATGTGGACAGTAAAAATTAAAATAGCATAAGATGATTACATATAGCAAACAGTTTGTACTTAACGTTAACTTTACGCTAAAATGTAAAATAATAAACAGTTTGCAAAGAAGCAGAAAGACTAGAGAAGGTAACAAAAATAATCAACCTGACATGACACTCGTTGCATTGTCAATGTATTATATGAAAACACAAGACATGCAGCGAACTGGCAGATAAATATTGTTTTACAGAATGACAGACATCGCAAGGACTACATACAGCTGTATTTACAAGTGAATATGCATGCAGCACTGTGCATAATTAATAGATTACCCCAGTCTCCCTCGCTGTTGTTCTCATTGTTTTCGCAATAATGATGTCTTCTGTAACTGTTGCTGTTACATAGCAATATTTGAGAGACAATTTGAAAATTCTAATTACTTGCTTGATTACTGAACACAATATTTCTTGCCTCGTGCAGAGAATGTGTGAACATTGTGTGATGATCTTATTTTGAGAGGGTATGAGTGTCATACTGCAATGCCAGAGAAAATAAATGTGAACTTTCCATAATTTCTCCTAATGAATGGCTGGCATAAGACGTTCATTGCACTAGAAAAAAAACAGGTACTGTTGTTACAAGCAGTGTTCCCTATTCATACTATAACCATGACCCAAAGCTAGTCAAGCTGCATCAGTGACATGAAGAGAAGCAGTACGGTCAAAAGCTTGTCGTTAAGCCCCTTCAAATAAACCTGTTTTACGTGCCCTATAACAGGGTATTCGATGTAGGTGTCATCGGTGATGTACTTGCAGAAGTGTCAGGCACCACGGAGGATACACCAGTTTCTCAGCGGGCGTAAAACCTAACGTAAGCGACGCACGATGTGCACAGACAATTGCACTAAATTTCGTGCGGGGCCTCTCAGTGGCGAGGGTTGCCAAGTGGTGGGAAGGATTCCTAGCATGTTGCCTGAGGTACGTACGTATCATTTCGATGGTGATGTGCGTCATGATCAAGTAGTCCTGTGCAATGGCAATTGTTTCAGCTGTCGATGTGCAGCGGGGTAAACCAAAGCATATCCTAAGCGCCTGGGCTTGAATATTTTGGATTGTGCGCAGGTTTGTTTTGCAAATGTTAGATAGAACAGGTAGGCTGTACCGCAGGAATTCAATAAATAATACCTTGTACAGCTGTAACATACACTCGACAGACATTCCCCAACTTTTCTCGGCAAGAAACCTGAACAGGTGACAAATGGCGGTCAGCGGCTTTTTCACGTAGTTTACGTGTGGGGTCCAAGACAGGTTTCCGTCGATTACGACTCCCAAGAACCTGTGACTCTGGCTGCATGGCACCAACTGCCCGTTAATTGATATGCCGCAAGCGGACATTGGTTTTCTGGTGAAAGCCACGACTGCACACTTTCCACTTGCGATTTCGAGCTCTTGTTTGCGTAGGTGGTGCGATGTCACTGATGCTGCCTTCTTAAGTCGAGTGCGAATTTGAAGTCGAGTCACACCTGATGTCCACATATACAGATGTCATCAGCATAAATAGAAAGTCGTACACTGCTTGGTTGGTTGCCAACTAGACCAATGAGTGTTAGGTTGAACAGCATCGGGCTTAGCACTCCACCTTGCGGGACTCCTCGGCTACAGTAATACACGGGTGTCGGGTCATTGTCTGTATGCACGTGAAATAATCTATTCTGCAGGTAGCTCTGAACCCACGTATATATCCCGCCACCGAGTCCCACTCCTTCTAATGCGCTGAGAATGGCTTCGTGGGTGACATAGTAGTATGCCCCTTTAACGTCAAGAAACAGAGCAGCAGATAACCGTTTGCAGGCCTTCTGGTGCTCTACATATGTCACCAAGTCAACTACATTGTCAATTGATGAGCGGCCTCGTCTGAACCCGCACATGGTATCTGGATATATTTCGTAGAACTCTAAATACCTTTCCAGACGCGTTAAAATCATCCTTTTCATAACTTTTCCCGGACAGCTCGCGAGGGCAATCGGGCGGTAAGAGGAAATGTCCAAAGGTGACTTGCCGGCTTTGAGAAGTGGAATCAGGAGACTAGACTTCTATTCATGTGGAACCATGCCAGTCTGCCAGCAAACATTGTACAGTAGCAAGAGTGCCTTCCGAGCTTGGTCTCCTAGGTGACAGAGCACGGTAAGCGATGCCGTCAGGTCCTGGCGCTGAAGAAGTCTACACAAAGAAAGCGCTACCTTTAGTTCATCTATTGAAAACAAACATTCTATTCGGGGATCACGTGAGGATAAAGAAAAGTCGGGCGTCTTCGTCCCAGCTGAATTTGCCCCGCAGGCAATCCTTCGACAGAAAAAATCTGCGACATCAGTCTCTTCGCAGCGTAAATGAAGTGCCAGAGATTTTAATGGGTAGCGCTCAGTTATGGTTGTACGATGACCCCGGACAGTTTTCCAGATTAGTGACAGAGGCTTTCTGGGATCCAAAAACTCGCAAAAAGATACCCATCGTTGCTTATCCAACTTGTCCATGTGACGCTGTATTTTCTTTTGTGTGCATCTGGCCACTCTCAGATCATCAAGTGACTTCGTGCATCTATAACGTCGTTCTGCACGACGACGAATCGCTCGGAGTTTCTCGAGATCAATGTCCATATCACTGCGAGATGAGCTCACCCGAAGCAAACGCGTGGTGGACTGTAGGGCACTCTTTATTGCGTCCTCTAGGTTGAAGGGTGAGCCGCCAACATAGTCTTTCATTCTTAACTTGTATTTTTGCCAATCGGTGCAGTGTACGGCTCTGGAGGACTTGAGACTTGGAAAGCCGTCAATCTTCAAATATGTTGGGGTGTGGTCACTATCCCTTGTTTCCAATTCCGAAAACCAGTGTACTCTGCTGGCGAACAAGCGTGCGACGAAAGTGAGGTCCATGCAACTGCTATAGTACAATCCATGCAGATAAGTAGAGATGCCGTCATTCACGAGGGTAAGTTCACATTCAGAAGCAAAAGACACTAACTGTCTACATCTAGTGTTGACACTGAAGCTTCCTCATAAGTAGTGGTGGGCAATGAAGTCGCCAAATATCACCCATGGCTGGAGACTTGAATTCAAAATTCCACGCAGGCGCTCACGGTCTAGACGACTTGATAGAGGTAAGTAGGCTCCGATAATTGTGAATGTGGTCTTCTTGTTTTTTACTGTTAGGCAAACGTACTAGTTTTCTTCGTCAGAGTGTACAGGGTGATGAACATAAGTTAAGTCGCGCCGTATGAATACAACGATCTTTCTGCGCTCTCCATGGGGTAGAAGACATAAAGCACTCATATCCAGACAGCCTCATGTGAGCTGACAGGTTCGGTTCACAAATCACAATTATGGAGAACTGGTTCGTGAATACATATTGCTGGAACTCGGACATACGCGCCCCAAGTCCTCTGGCATTCCACTGAAGGACAGATGCGTTCTTGGCCTCCTCTCGAAAAAGTAACATGTCGCGGGCCGTAGTTTTACCTTAGAGCTGCAAGCACCGGACTCAAAGTGTCCAGCACCTGCAGTGCGCTCTGCGCTGACGGGGTGTTCATGTTGCTTAAGAGCATGCACATTGCGCTCATAAGGGTCTGCAACATGTTAATGACCTGGCGATCCTCAGTTGTCTTTTCATCTGTGGTTCGTGATGGCATCGAGGTTGGCGGGATTCGATGCACCTCTAAAACAGGCTGTGTTCGTAAAAGGGATGGCCACTCTTGACGAAGTGGGAGTGTTGACCCTGATTCTGTTTTGGGTGTATCCGTCTTCGCAGAGCTTGATTATGGGGTGCTAGTTGTTCTTGCTTGAGATGACTTGTATCTACCGGCAGGAAAATAAGATTACAGCAAGACACTGGCACTCATAGCAGCGAACAGAGCGTCGGCCGTCGATCAACTGACAAGCGGCGATGCGTGTCGGCATTTATACACTTGCCATCGAATATTCTAGCGTTATTGCTAGCGGCGGTGTAGGTTCCAGAAGAAACTGCACTGTTCACGAAGTGGGCGTAATCTTAACAAAATGATCTACTCCAGTCCCGACGCTTCTCGAACAGTGTCGGCGTGATTTGCTGACAGAAAAACAGGGTGATAACAAAACATGACGAGCTAATCTGGCAATATTGACCAGAGCTATGCATGGCTCTAATGACACTTAGCTGCTGGTACATTATCTTGCACATTCCTGCTCAGCTTATGGCAGCGTTTTACTTTCTGCTGCCCTGCCACTTTCCTTGGGTGGCCTGCGGGCATTCGTGCTGAGCCCCTCGGTAAGCCTGGCCTGCGTCTTGCCAAACTCGTTGGCTACACTTTTATTAGCCTGCCACGCCTCCGGTCTACTGCGCGAGCATGCTTTATTGTTAGAAGTAGTGCTTCAGCACTACACCTTGTGTTGATCTTCTTCAGGTTTGATACTGCATCTCTTAACAACTGGTCAGTGGATGAACTGCCGGTGGTTAAGGATGCAATGCGCCGAAGCTCCACGAGAAACTCTTCTTGCACCTCTGCTCGTTCCTGAAAAAGGTTTCAAAGAAAGTTGCTTATAATGCAAGCATTTGATCATCTTCAGATTAGAACATATCTACTTCATAAAAAATGGTTAAGCTTTGTTTACTTTGTGCACAAAAATGTCAGAAGCCCTGTTCCTCGCTTATCTGACCTGATGAGAGCTACTAATATATATACATGTTCAATTTTGTGTGTTCAAGAGAGTCACTAGCAAATAAGTGCAACACTGTTACCATACCATGACTGCATGCCATAAAAATTCAGTATAGAACACACCTAATGTGCTGCGTAAATGTTGGCGCATTAAGACAGTGACAAAGCGCATGTGTTGGACTATGCAGACCCCACTAAATAGACATGCATGTGTATCTAAGGTACTGTTAGAATTCACACAATTGTTCACATTGTACAGAGTTCAGGTAAAGCTGATTGTGCCACATTGTGCTGTATACAAACGGCAATTGCAGTCTGATATGTACCTCGGCTGACAGGCTTTGCATACAAAGGGGCGCTAGTGGTGCAGTCGCTACTTCGGTGCAGCTCAAGCCGTCCTCCATGTCCACTTCGTTAGGATGCACAGGTTCTTGTGGGGCAGGCAACGGAATGGGATCTTGCTGGCTCATCGGCACGAAGTACTCCAGGCTGGGGCATCGGTCACCTGCCGCCAGCTGACCTAGTGACAAGAAGTCTTCCAGTGTGAGCACTGGACTGTTTGGAAAGGTCCCCCCCCCCCCCCAAAAGGCTTTCTGCACGACAGCTTGGTGCTTGCAGAAAGCATCTTGGTTTTCTCTCCAGCAGCTGCATATGCCGATGCTAGCATCGACCTCATATGATCCAAATCCAGATGAGCTGGGAACGCTGTACATAGCATTGCCCAGGAAAACAATACACTCCGAGGGCGCATCTGGCATCTTTTCAAAGAGGTTTTGAAACCTGATCTGGTGATAGGGATCTCGGTGGTGTGCGTGGTGGAGTAGTCTAAGTTTAAAGTATTCCTGCCACTTGGTCATTATATACTCCACCAAGGCATTATATGCCTTGTTTCTGCTGAGCACAATGTTCTTTAGAATCCGGATCGATGCCTCTGAATAATTATTGGTGTTGTGACCTCGTGTCATCAGGCCTACCCTGTGCAGCAACACCCTCTGCTGCTCACACTGTAGGAATGCTTCCACTCTCTGGCTGTATTGCACGTGACCTAATCCCCACAGACTCTCTTTTGCAGCCTGCAGCTCTTCAGTGCTTTGGGCATACAGGATCTTAAAACAGAAACGCAAAGCATTTCCAGTGTATCAATTACCCTATGACAGCCATTATGTTAGACTCATATTTTTAAATACAGTGCATAGTTTTTGCACAGATATATATGTTACTTCACCAACACTAAGCAAAACGTGAAATGTCTTCCAGAGACATGCTGTTCTAACTGACCTATTTTGAAATGTTATGAGTTGTACTGCCCTTAACTTTACCTCAATCATTGTCTTAGGGTAGACTTGAGTGGAGTAATGGTAATGGTGACTGTCTGGAAAGCTGGTTCCTGGAAGGGTTCAACACATATGACAAACATTTTTTTATTTGTGAATGTTACTAAATCTTAAATGCGTTCATAGTTCCACAGCTGCCAATCTTATTCTTGCTCTGTCTTGTTGCAACAATAGTACTCTAGTGAGACTAAAGTCTGGGACATTACAAGGGGCCTTGTGTCAAGCTCCTGTAAAAATTTGTGAATATCAAATCAATTTAAATTGTCGAGGGAAGTGATCAAATTGTCATGTATTAATTTTTTACCTATAAGCAATGTTAAAGGAAATTACTGCGTACAGCTGGCATGAACCCTATGGCTGTATAAGGAAAAAACATGGTTGATTCTTCTGTCATAGGAATCAGTATAAAATGAAAGTAAGATGTGTCCTTACATAAGTAGTTGAATGTTTACTGCACATCATTATTAGAGAGCTTGTGCAATGTATATTGGTATTTGGCAGCTACTGCTTTGTTTAACGTGAATGCGCCTACGTGGTAACATGATAGCACATCTATAACCCAAGTAACGTTCTAGATGTATTATTGAGCAAACCTTTGTGGTAGCTGCACTAGTAAGGCAACAGCATAATCGGAGAAAGACATTTGACTGCCAAAACAGTGTCACTGATTGGATTTTAACACTGAGGTGTGCGAAACGACAAAAAAAAATTAAAAATGTGGCGGAAGGGGAAGGGAACGGAACATGACACAACTGATTGGATGCAGAACTTGCGGCTAATTTCATCATCTCTATTGAACACCGTGACCAGCCTTGAAGGAAATGCAGCACGTGTGATGTCTCCCAGCCCTCTCGACCAGCCGTGATATTTTGGGGAGGGCAAGCGTAATGTGAGGACATAGAGTTACAGCTAGGCGAGGCAGGCGGACGTCACAGAGCCATTTTAAGTATAGATGTATGCTATGACAGAGAGGCAGAAGCTTGGGTTGAGGTTCACTGCCTTGCGGTGTGTTAAGGCGTTGATAAAATTGTACTTCTCGTATTGAAAATGCATCAAATAGGACGGATGCGTAGTAATGACACGCTGCAAGAGCTAATTGCAAAGGGCACAGTCGTGATGCATTACTTCACTTTACCTCTCCCAGACGGCGAGTTATTGTTTGGTTGGCTATCCAAGACCATGCTTCTCAAAAAACTACCGAGCGCTTATCACTCATTTTTTCACATAAAGCAATCGTTGGTGCAATATGTAAAATATATTTTGAAAGCTTTTGGAGGTGCATAGAGGTTACTTTGTGTGCTCTCTCTTTGCCAACTCAGGTAGCTTGCAATACCTTTTTGAAAGCTGTCATGAAGTGGCGCCTGTTCTTTTTTTGAACATTGCTTTTTGCTGATGTCAGCCACCTCCATTCAGCCTGCAACACGTGAAAATGGCAGAGCAGCTGATGTGCGGAGGGCCAGAAAGAGTGCAAAGCTTCTTTCTCGGGTCGTGAATTGTCCGTCATGAACACTTGAGGAGCCTGCAGTAAATGGTAAATAATTGTGAGTTTACACATCAGTCAAATTAATCACAAATATGTGCCAGGTAAAGTAGCCTTGAAGTGTTTTGTTGAAATGCTGCACCAGCTCCAGGGGTGGCTGTCCACGGCTTTTTTTTTAGGGAGGGGACCAAGTATTGTGTCACAGGTTTAGAGAATCAATTGTCGGATGAGTTGGTACATCATTCAGCGAAAAAGCTCACACAAAATACAATACGAAACTGAGCTGCCAGTTTAGTCTCTGGGTGGTACAAAAGGAGGGAGACCTGCACAGCTATGAAGGCTGACCTCGAGTGGGAACACCTTTTACTTGCCGTAATAAATTTAGATTAGCATTTTTAGAACTCAATTTACGTTAATAAAGCTTCATTACATCTTAAACAGTATTGATTACTGCAAAATCCTGGAGCTCCCTTCAAGTTTAAAGTTCATTTCTATTATTAGTATAATAAATATCTGAGGCAAACATCCATACAAATTTATTGTCTGAAAAGTTAGTGCATTGTGTCAACACAAATGTATTCTATTCAGTCTCGTACTCCCTCCCCCCCACCTTGTTTTAATGCCTTTAGGGGCTGCTGGGTAATGATGAAAAAATATAGAAAGAAATAAAGAGCCATGCTTGGAGTTGGGCATAACTACCTGCCCGTAACTGTCAGTCTTTCGTCTGTAGTTCAAGTTCATTGAACATCAATTAAGCCCCAAGCATAACTACGTAGTTAGAGAATTACAATTTAGTGGTGTTATTTTTTTACTTATTCTTGTGAACAACACTAATTGGTGCACTAACAAAAGTGCACGATTAATTTTCCAGTAATTGCAGTGTGACAGCCTGTTGTGATATGATACCTACGCTAGTGTTGGACATAGTTTCTTAGCAGCTTTACGATTATAGTAATAATTCTACAACCATTACTGCCACATAAAATTGAACACGACTAGTTGTAATAGCACTAAGTTGATGTACAGCGCCACTATTGTGTTTGAAAAAGCTCAGTATTACGAAATTTCGTATCCGCGCAAAAGACTGATAGAGCCTATGTGTGTGGTGTTGAAGACAACGAGAGGAACGTTGGCACATATGCAAAAATGCGCCATTGCGGCCAGTTTCGGAAGGATAAAGGAAGAAAACTTGGCAAACAGTGCTTAAAGTTTGACGGGTTTGAGTATCCAGGCCCAGTGTCCGAGCTCACTTATGTGGCCACAAGTTGGAACTAAGGGCTCCATGTGGCCATGGGCGTTTTGTGCCTACGATTTCTTGCCTGAAGGCCCTGCTCTTCTGGTCAGTCTTCACCATTATGCCTTGTCCTCTTTGACAACATCTCTGCACTTGTAAGCGCGTATCATCTCCCGTGGTTCAAACAGCCCAGTCTGCGCCATTTGTAGAAGGACCCTGTGTTGGGCTATCTCAGTGCTCAGTTAAATTTACAACTGATGAAACCGACAGACACATAATTAAGGTAAGAAAAACACCGGGGACATCATTTGTCGTTTCCTAACTGTAGTGTAATGATCCTCGTTCAAATTGAAAGGAAATAAAGTGAACATAAAACAACCCTTTTCATTGGTGAAATCCAAACCCACAACCTGGTGCTGAAAAACCCTCCCACGTATTGAGCATGCATGAATATTCTACAAAAAAGGAAAAGAAAGTATGGGGAAGTCCCCCTCTGTCATTGCTCAATTGGTAGAGCATCGAACGCGTAATTTGAAAATTGGGGTTTGGAACTCATCGACGAAAAGAATGGTTTTTCGTCCGCATTAATTCCTTTCAACTTAAGTGACGATCATTACATTGCAGTTAAGAAACCACAAATAGTGTCCCCTATGGTTTCCTTAACTTCGTTGTCTGTTGATCGCATTAGTCATGAATAATACAGCAAAGGACCCCCTCTGACGATGCCCCTTCTTTCGTGCTGTTCTGTTAAATAGTGATACTCGTTAGCCAGTTTGCACTTTCTTTGTGTTAGCTTTCTTTGCTCTTTGTATGTGTATATTTCATGTGTGCATAAAGTGAGTTCGAAACTTTCAAACAGTGTTCTCAGTTTGGTGGGACTATCCACTTTATGATACTACGTTTCCAACCACAATATAAAAATGACCACACCCTACATATTACACTGACAATTGTCCTTTACAGCAAGCTGCTAGCATTTTTTTGGGGTTTACTTGTATGCCTGGTGCTAGAATGAAACCACAATGGTGAGTCAACGAACATACAAGAGTGTAGAAAGCTTCCCCATTCAGAGGCTGGTTGCATGTTAATTTTCAGCACAAAGAACTCTGAGACACTGTTTATTTTTTTTTAATTTTGAAATGGGAGTAGTACAATTATAATGAAAGAAATATAGGCATTGCCGTGCCTCAATGGCTGTTGGTTCCATGCTGTTTATATAACATATTATGTCCAAGATTGGCCTTCTTTGTTCTGACACTGGCAGCTGGATTAGTGCACCACCCATAGTGGGTCAAGCAGCTATTTGAATGTTTGTATAAGTACTTCAGAAGGAGACACAAAAAATAACGGGCTTATAAAGTTTAAGATTTTAGATTTTTTCGCACTGTTGACATCGAAGCTAGCAGCAGATAGCAAGCAAAAAAATTGGTGAAAGAACACAAGAAAGCTATCATACTAAGTTTGTATAAAGCTGAACAGCCTGTCATCGTAATGGAGTTTTTAAAAACTCATAATGGCATAGTTTGCTTTCTTCATCAATGCTTCAAAATTTCCTTTGACATAACACACTATCTTGAGCACTGATGTGTGATGCAATTATAATGTTTATTTGATACAGACACATGTACCTGTGCATTTACGAAGCATAAAGGGCTGTGATCTTTCAGCAATCGGAACACCACTTGGTATCCGCACGTGCTCTGTGAACTGTGTACCAAGACGCCAGTGGGCACTGCCCCTGCTTTTATGGCAGTAAGCAGCACTGTGACAATGCTCTTTGTTTCGTCGCATGATGCTGTAGAATCGACAAATATGATGTCACGGGCTGATTCAAGCTGCTGAGCACGGCGCATTATAGTAGTGATGACAAGCACTGCCCAAAAGTCGTCCTCCACACTTGTATGGACAGCGATTCCTGCATCAATGAAAAATGAACCTTTTGAAGCTGTTGCAACAGTTCTGAACCACATCTTTAATTTACCTTGAATGGTATTGTAACCCGGCACAATGTAGATCTTTTATTTATCTGTGATTATACTTGGGAAACAACAGCCTTCTACTGGACAAAGGAGGGTGATAATCTGGACATTTAGTCACAAAAAAAAACACCAGACAATCATTGCACTGCTAAAGTGCCACTTATGGATTTCATGCTTACTGAAAGTAAAGTTCAATGAACACATAGACAGAAAGGGGCCATGTCACATGCTTCACTCTCTGTCTTTGCTCTTTGCCTTAGGTTCAATGTAACACACCACCAAGGTGGAAATTACATTGTCTCAAGATTATTGATGTGTAACTGGCTGTTTGCCATAGAATTGTAGTCCAGTATTGTTTTTTGTTATTGCAATTTCCAGAGGATGTGCCCTGTTTCATACAGTGGGGCGCTTCTAATTTCCCCCACGATAATTGCTTTAAAAAAACAGGGCTGTAGTGCTTGCAGTGAGTGTGAGCGTTAATGTATGCACTTGATGCAAAAACACCAGTGAGAATGGGAAACGCATTAGATTGGAGCAAGCACAATATTGCTTTTTTGGGATGATACAGGCGAGTTGTTCACAAGGTAGTTTGGGTGTAACATTGCATCATATTATCAAGTTTTAATACACTGTTTCAATGTGGATTTTGGTGGCATTGTGAAATCCATATCGTCTCATGTCTAGGGAATGAATAATTGAGATTCCATTGTATGTTTGTCACATCTTGGTCTATCACTGTTGTTTTATTTAATCATAACAATTACTGATGCAGTTTGTAACTTGCGGAATCGAGTATGCTACACTGTATTATAATACAGCTGTACCACGAAGCAGCATGCTCATAATATTAAGTGTAGAAACAAAACAAAAACTAACAGACCAAGAGAGCTTTTTCGTTGCTTTGACCGAATGAATACAAGATCACAGTTGGCATTTTATATGTCTTTAGCTCCTATCTAGACAAGATGAACTTCATACTTTTCTAGAAAAGCTGGAGAAATAAAAGGAGTGCATTTAGTGGTAATGTTTTTCTGTGGAGTCTGGATCATTACTACAAACTATTAGTGTTCGCTTACCCATAAAGAGCACAAAAAGAGCAAGAGGTTTTTCTACAAAGGTAAGTAAGTCGTTTCCCAAATGGTATGCATTTCTTCCTCTGCCATAAAAACACCTCTCTGGTTCAAAGGTTAGTTTAATATTCCAGCAATAATAGAAGGGGTGTGTTGTGCTGGGTGCTGTTGTTTACCTTGGTATGACTGTTCTTTGATTGGCTGACAGCTTACCTCGTGCTTGGTAGAGGTATTTGTTAGCCTTCAGCTTAGATATGGGGTTCCCAGGTGGTCCGTACATGTTCTCCCTCCAGCTTTGGTGCCATCGGTACACACTCCTTGCATTAGGGTTAATCAACCCATTTGCAAGGGCTGCAATGCCCTCAGACCTGGCAGACAGCTGCTCTTGATGGTGGCGGATTGCTTCTGATGATGTCATACCAGTGTCAAAGTATTTTTCAAAGGCTGCATGTGTCTCTTTGCTTGACCTAGGCTGCTGTAGTGCATCGGCTGATTGGGTGCCATGGTTATGCTGAGCAACTAGTTTTATGACAGCTTGAAGAGGGACCTCTCTGTGTAGGAATGAGTCGTTTCTCTTGGTGTTTCTGTTTACTTCTTTATTTTAATATCTATGGTAGCTGGGCAGTGCGTATTGTGGTTTGGTGCTACCTTATTTCTGTCATTGTGCTGGCAGACCCACACCTTGTGACACACCATCCTGTAAGAGCATATTGGATGACATTTCAGAGAAAAAGGTAGTTACAGTTGTTCAAAGCTGTTTTCACAATTGAACAATGATAGTATTTGATGTGAACATGGTTCATACTTTTATATGTGGTGATTGTATACTTTGGGACAACTTTCTGTGGCAATGCAGTTAAGGCTACAAAGCCGAAACACACCGTTTCGATAGCTTCGCTGCGCAGCTTGAAGTAGTCCCCCGAAACAATTTTTTGCATTGTGTGACCTCAGCACCTCGAACCCGTATAGTTTATAATTTTTAGTCTCAAATTAATAATGCCCCACATTTATTAGCCGAGTTATGTGGAATGACATTATTTTTTAGATTTATATTTATTTATGTTTAGTTCCACCGTTCTCTTCTGTTGTCGCGTTGTCCCCTTCAGAAAAAACAAACTGAAAAAAATGAACATGGCCTTCTCATCCACAGTATTCATGGCGCCTTATTGCTGCGGTAATCGTTGTTCAACGCCCTCAACCACCGTGCACATGCGAAAAAATGGTGTGTAAAAAGTGCATATCTGTCACGCCTGAAATTGGCACCGAAACAAGTTTATCGGGAACTATTTTGGCGCACTTACACAAAGCAGTTAGCTCCACTCCCCATAGCTTTCGCTTCATTGCCACAGAAAGTTGTCCCCGAGTACAGCATGCACATTTTACATATTGCGATTCTACTTCCCCAATTACACTTAAGAGAGAATACATGCAACACATTGATCACCGTTAAAGGAGACCAACATTTAGGATTTCCCAGTGATAATAATAATATGGGACCTTCAACTTGCCTGCTTAGGTTTACTGGTATCTCAGTTGCAATTGTTAATCAAGACCAGTAAAATGACACAAAAAGAATAATAGATGGGTCTCGATATTCACTTCGCATGTATATTTGGAAGGTTTGTTTTAGGACCTCACCCGAGCATCAAAATATTAAGGGAATTCTTTTCAGTGACGCGAACATCAATTACCCATCATAGTAGGAGGTACTTATAAGGTGCCACATGCTTGTGCAATATACTAAGCTGCTTCACTGGCTCAAGCGAAGTAGGCAATGCTTAAAGACAGAAGTGTAGCGAGAAATTTTTTTTCTGGAGGTGGGAGGGGGTTCAAGCATACTTTATGTATATTCGTGTGTGTATTTGTATGTGCACATGTATATATGTACATGCAAAAATGAAAAATATAGAGTGGGGGGTGTTCACCCCCCCCCTTTTTGGCTCTGCCTCTGCTTCAAGACACATATGTAGGCTCGCAAAACAGCAAATGCTTTTGGTTAATCATCAAACCGGGATATACAAATGATTGCATTATAGTTGTTCTGTTAATCTGTGTTAAACTATTTTGTTGCTTCGACAGGCTTACTCTTACAAGGGCCTACAATGGCGGCTGAAGTTACAATTATAAATACTTGAACTAAATGAACCTACAGTGGTATCTCACTGCCCATAATTTCGTCCTATACTCAAGAAGAAAAAAAAACAAAACTGCACCAAACTTTTCTTTTTTCTGTGTTACGAGGGATATGGTTAGATGAAGTGATCATCTTAGATAAAGAAGAACACTGCTTACCTTGTGCATTTTAATTTTATGTCTTTTACAATCCAGCATGTGTTGGTTTGGGCACTATGATGCTGAACCCAGTGTTCCGCAGCGGCAATGTCTGCCAAGTTGCAAAAAAGTACCTTCATGTCGAGTGTAGAAGACTCGCCGTCTTCTACACACAGTAGAGAGTCCGTCGCTGTCTGAGGTTCAGAAGCAGAGCAACATCCTCCGGGCTGATCATCGAAAGCACCAGAACTGTCCATGTTCGTACTTGTAGGGCTCGATTAAAGCACAAAGCAAGCGGGGAGATGCTCGTTAACATAACTTGCACAAACGTGCGTTCATATCTGGCGCGCATGCGCCGGTGCAGTTTAAGTTTCTGTGATGTATTTGAAAACGTCACATGTTTAGTCGTTGATAAGTGGCGGAGCGTGCATATACAGTTGTGAGTACACCTGAAATACTACTTTGGTATATGCGCTAATATATTTTATCGACTACCATTTACTTTAGTTTCTACAATGTGTTGCAGAGGAACACAGCGGCTCGTTCACAGTGTATAAAAACCGTTTCTCTCAACAGTAGGCCATCAAGGAATTCTTTTCAAAGTATTCGTTCCTTGTTAAGTACGCAGTTTTATTTCCCTTTTTTGTTTTGATGGTGTTTGGACCTTTGTGATATGCTTTGTTGCTGATCGGCCCACAGTGTAACAATGCGTTGGCTGCATCGCCATCGCGACCGTCATGGCTGTTTAATGAACACAATATTAACTGGCTTAAAGCAATCGGACAGTCTTGATCCTTTAGTAAATTATGCCTTATTGCTACTATTATAGTTTAATAGGCGAAAATGTGGTAGTTATATTCCCACAAGTGAAGATGGTTACTTAGGATGTCAATTATGCTTGCAGGTGAGCGGCCTGTTTTTGTTTCTCTGCTGCTCGGCAGCAGCAGTAGCAGGCGACTGTTGTTTCTGTTCGATAATCTTCGGCACAGAGGGACTGTGCTTTTTCATATAAAAGTTGCAAGTTCGTTGTTTCTGTCGTAAAGGAATTGTTCCTTCAAGCATTAAGAGGAAGAGCGTGGCGTGCATGAATGAATTAATTTGAACTGCACCGTAGTAGGCGTTACTTGCCCTGAATACAACATCGATCTCTCTAAAGGGATCTCTCGAAGTTTTTTTTTCATTTTTCCCGATTTTGCTAAACAAAACGACCTTTTTTTTGGATTTTCAGCCCACAAGGTACTATACCACTCTGGATTCCATCATCATTGGCTTTACACAATTCTGTCAGGTAGAGCTGTGCTATTTACCTTCAGCATTAGTCTCGATAATGTCAGCATTCCCTGTGTGCAATGATTCAGGCATGGGATAGACAAACTACAAAGCAAAGTAAAAAGTAGGCACCACCCCCTCAAAGAACAAATAGTCACCTTGCAGACATTTACACCTATGCAATCTTCCTCTCATGAAATACTGTAGTAAGCCGCAGCATTTTCATACTGTATCTCGGCACTGTCCTCGTTACCACAAAAGCAGCTGTTTGTAAAAGACGTCTGTGTGTTACATAGTGGTTTCTCTGTAATGTACAACTAATGTGCAATAATCGTATCATCAGAACACCTCACGAATTTTGAACTGCAAGACAATCGACCCAGCCAGTTCTTGCAGTGTGGGGTGTGGAACAAAGTGTAGTGTTACAATATGCCAGTGGTGTTGCACCAGTGGGCTTACACAGGTCCAAAAAGCTAGCCTCCAGAGGTTCAGCGTACAAATGGTGGCCGCACATTGATTTCAATTTGTGTCTGTGACATCTTCAAAAGTCGGCCAGTTTATGTAATGATTTTTGAGGTTAGCTCAGCAGGAAATGCATAGGCTAAATAATTAAGCAAAAATGCACCGATGTAAAGTTATGGATAACATACGTGGACCCAGCATGACAATAAGTCATTCTGGAAAGTAATGCATTGGATAATAAAGAAGAAGAGGTAAAATGTGCTCACACACATGCATGCAGGGAATAGCGAAAAGCTGACTGTGAATTGAAAGGGTGCACTGTGGGGGAAAGCAAAGTAGACATGACGGCTTATCTGTGCATACAAAGTAAAGGTAGTTCCACTTGCAGGTAGTTCCAACAAAGCAAAGTAGACATGACGGCTTATCTGTGCATACAAAGTAAAGGTAGTTCCACTTGCCAATCAGGCACAAGCGAGGGTCTATGCTAGAGGTTACCCTTCATGTACGGGTAGAAAATGAGCAGTGGTAATAGGAGACAACAGCAGGTACTAGACAAAATATATGCAGACGCTTCTTTCCTAACGCACACTAACAAAGCTACAGAATGCTGCATTAGTGTGGCATATAAAAATCCTTTTAGCTGCGTCCGCCTCTATGTTGGACAGATGGGCCATTCAGTTTACTGGAGAGAAAGATAAAACACATTTACTGAGAAGCCCCTGCTGGTGTTCAAAAGGCAAATGAATTATTGGTTGGGAGACTAGTCCCCTCTAGTTCCCTAAAGCTCCCCTTTTCATGAGAGGCAGGCTCAGCCATGAACTTGAACCGTGGTCCTCCTCCAGGTAGACGTTTCTATGATTGCTTGAGAATTTTTTAAGTAGTGTAGACTTCCACTACTCTGGCATTTTTATTTTAGTCTTGTGGTTTAGAAAATGTCTGAATTGTTTGAAGCCGATTGGCATGTCTGCATGATGTGATGACCATTGCAGATGGCACATTCCATTTTTTAGTTTGGTTAGTATACTTCTAGTTGTATTTGGCCATATAGTGAAGATGATTGCTTGTAAAAATGTCTCCCTGTGGTTGCTTGAAAATTGTTTAATAGTTTGTTGGGAGAGTTCTTGCAGCATTTCAATGTTATTTGGAGATTTCTCCATACATAGTTCCAGCAATCTTCCATTCGTTTGAATTGGGAAAGTTTTTTTCATTGATAAGGTTCAGGTATTGGGGGTGCAGTTCTCTTGACATCTCTTCAGGGATTTTTAGTCTGGTTATTGATTAGTGGCAAAAATACCTATCCTAGTTTATACTTGCTCTAGCAGCTTTGCTCACAATGCAGGCTAAGTCCCTTGCTGTTCAGGCTGCTTTGAAGCCGGTAGCCATGTATGATGCAGCAATTATGCATATGCCAAGGGCCCCAAAACCACCTGTGATATTTTTTCAAAACACTTGAAGTAAACATGCGCATTGTGTGCAGATTGCCGTCACGATCGCCGATGTCACACGTGGTAGCACTACAAGTCGTGGGCGCGCCACAAATTGAAAAAAAAAACAATCCCTCCTTTTTTCCCACCTCGTGTCTCATGGCTTTGGGAAGTTTCCGACTGGCGTGATCTTTTCAATGTGTGGGTGGACACCTGCAATGCTGAAATTGTGCCTGGACAAATAAACCTCGTGAAATCTAAAGTGAATTTTCTGGTTTCATTGTTAGTGCTGCCATGCGATTGGCATCCTGTACAGTTTTCAATCACTGCATTTGCTGCTTGAATATAGCAAAAAAAGTACTACATGATCAAGATAGACAAATGTATGACTGCCATTTTTTTCCTTGGAACACAGCGTCCGTAATTCATCTGAAAGGTAGCATCAGCAAACTAAAGCAAAAGGGCTCGGTGACCAGCGCATTGGTGTTGTTGACTACGAGTCACATAGTTGAGTGTTTTGGTAGATATAAAGCTAAACTAAAATAATTCAATTTCGTGTATTGCTATCTGCTCTGAACTTGGTTGATTTCTTGCTCACTACACTTGTAGTCTCGTTCTGATCACATGGTGTACATGCCAGTCATGTGGTGTGGCGACATGTGGAGGCAGGCATTGTATGGCGCGCTTTGCTTGCCATTTGTATGGCGGTCTTTAGGAGTGTGGAATTCAGCATGCGTTTTCAGCAGATGTCAGACAACTAGTGGCAATATGCTCAAACAAAATTCTACTCCATTACTTTCATTCTGATAAAAAGGGGTGTATATTCATCCGTTATTTCAGCACTACTATCTCTCATCTCAACAGTATATTCCCTGCACAAGATTCTCAGTCAACATGAAGCTGTTGCCAGGCACAGCTTTGCATAGCAGCTTGCAATTAGCAACTGGCAAATGACAGCTTGCAAAAGAAAAAGTTCACACAGAATGAGCACCACACAATGCAATGACTTTTTTTTTTCGCACGTGACAATACATACAGCTTATTATTTAAGTTAACACAAGTAAAGGCCGGATAGCCTGCTAACAGCTTCATGAGATTCCCTGCCTTAAGAAGACAGCCCTTGTCAAAAAACTGCACCGTTTGCAGATACGTAGTCGCAAAAGTTTGTCATGTGAACAGCAGTACTGGTAGATGCTCAATCAGTTGCAACTGAGAGTCTTTCGTGTCCATTCATTCAAATTACTGTGAGGTTAGAGTGGGACGAGCTAAACGGTGCCAGTGCTTTGCTTCCACGAGGCTTGTACTGTCAACAAATAAGGTCACCTGCAAACAAAGCACTGCTACCTTTTAGCATGTCAAGCTTAGCGTTGCCATTATGTGCTTGCTAAATGATTTTAAGAAGTCCTGCCCACATAGACCAACAGTTAATTTTCCTCGAGCAGGTTGAACATCTATCGAAGGCTAGAATGGCTTGCAGGTCATTCTGGTGCCTGTAGCAAAAAATATGCTGAAGAATTTGCTAAACTGCCACATGAACGAAGAGCCTACTCAGGAAATCGTCAAAAAACTAAGCTAGCCGTGACTCCCCATGTGCATGGCATGTCCCAGAATTTGATAAACATTGCTAAACATTGCTAAACATGCTGACGTGAAGGTGCTCTTCTCTGCCCCAATGAAGTTTTCGCGGCTCTGCAGGATGACCAACCTTTGTCTCTGAAGAGCTCAGACCTGCATCATGAATCTCAAAAATAAGTCCATGAGCTGCCAGATGAGTGTGGTCCATGAGATTCCTGCGTCATGTAGTGGGAAGTAAGTTGGCCAAGCCTATCAATGCTTGAATGGTGGATTGACACAACACAACAATGCAAGAAATGGCAGAGAAGACCACCTTGCAATTCATTGCGGTGATTGTCAGTGTAGTCCTGATTTTCGTGCCAGTTTTGTTGTCACAAGAAACCATGATAAACAGGTTGAGTTCATCATTGAGGCCAATAGAATCATCAAGCAGGCGATAAGTGTGTGAGCAGGCTTCAATTTTAACATCACCAAAGAAGGTGTTTTACTTGCACTGACGATTTGTGACAGCACAAGGTGTCTTTATACAGTAAGAGTTCATTAATTCAGACGTATTTTTTTGGTCCTGGCCAGTACATGCGTTTCCTTCGGTCACATTTGCCGCAACCTGGTTCAATTCAGATGGACTTCAGAGCGGGTTAAGTGCCGAAAACACACGATGCAAGGAATGGAAATGGCATTTGCGCACAGCCAAAATGGCCGGAGGCTTCAAAAATGCATGGTCACCATCCACAATCGCATTCTTGGTACATAATAAGGGAAGGCTTTGGATTCCGAGCATGCTTCGTATAGAGACACAGGGGTCTTTAGCCCAGATCATATTGTGTGTGAAGTATCCAATGACTAAAATTGTGGTATCTATGTTTTAATCAGGGAAATAAAAATGCATTATAGTAATAGACATTTATCCATTTTTTAGGGGCGAAGCGCCTTAACGTGTAGACTTATTGGCGCGTCATGTAGTCTCGGTCCATCGTAAATGGCGAGAGTGAGGGCTGCGTCATATGGGAAGGAAGAACATTGCCACCGAGGGACGTTTTGCGTCATTCGTCGCATGAGTTTTGTCCCAAACTCATGCACGAGGCTTTGCGACATTGACGTCTTATGTCGTCATGGTCATAAACATGTATGTACCACAAATAATGTGTCATGTAGTCACGGTTCATCATAAACAGGTACATATATGTGCCACAAAATTTAGGTAAATTTTACTACTCACCTCCGGTCCACTAAAAATGAAGAAGGCGACAGTTGGCCCAACAAATAACCGTTGACGTTAGTGGAGCTCAAACACCCTTTCCTATATGCTGTAGGGAACTGAAACCGGGCATGTTAGGAAGAAGAATAAGCATCTCTGGATAAACTGCAGTCAGTTTTTCGATGACCCTCATGGAGCAGAAATACCGTTCCTTCTACATGCCCGGTTTGGCACCACTAGTGCCTCATTAAAAAAAAGCTATCTCAAAACACTGCGTGCTTTGCCCCTCTCGAACTTTCATGCTATTGAAACAACCCTTCCATACATGCCTCTCGATTTTTGTTTGATAACTTCAAGAATTCTGCATTTGGCTATTTCGAACAGTTTTTTCTGGTCCTGTGAAGTTCTTGAGGAGCTTTCACTGAACATACTTCGCTTGTTTCGTAATAAATGCTGCAGGAAGTAACGCTACATATGTGTGTACTCTCACTTTTCCAAGTCATCGTTGTCGTGCCTTACACTTCAAATACTGCAAGCAGTGCCAAAATAGCTGACGTCATCCCGCACTTGCCTTCATTTTCTTTGACACAGAAACTTCCTGAGAACTATTGAAACAGGGCATTGCTTCCTCATGCTTGAAGTTAGCTTCGACCTAACCGTGCACACATAGGGTCATTCATAGTTTCAGTCTATAGGTTTCACGACTTACAGTCCAAAGATTTCCTTCAAGTTCGCTTCTTGTGGGGTCAACCCTTGAGAGCCAATGTAACACCTATGACCAGCTGTAACGTTTGGGAACGTGCTGTGTGCACTTTGGTAAATAAATAAATTGCAAACAAACAGCTAGCTCAGCATCATCATCACCCCGACAACACCCGCTGTAGGACAAAGGCCTCTCCTGTTTTCCACTAAGCAGCTCAATCCTGCGCTTGCTGCTGCCATGTTATACTCACAAACTTCCTAATCTCATCTGCCAACCTAACTTTCTGCCTCCCTGTTGCAGGTTTGCCTTTTCTTCAATCTCAGTGAATCACCCTAGCTGACCAGCTGTTACCTTACCTAGGTGCTACATTCCTTGGACATGTACAAAAACTGCTCAGCATACGCAGGCTCAAAAATTGGCTTAGCCGTAACTACGAAATTGCCCGCGTAACTTCAACTGACCAATACCTGTCGAAGACTAAGGTAATGCATGTTGCCAGTCTGAAGCCATCCACATGAAGGCAGCAAGAGTGACCTACAGTGAAGGGTTAATGTGGAAGTGTAGAAATATTGAAGTAAGTTGGTTGACATGAAAAATTAAAAAAAAGTGCTGAGACAGGGGGAAGTTGATGACATTATTTCCAGGATTTTTACTTCCTCTGACATTAGTACTTGCTTACTTTAATGAAAAAACCTGATCCTTTCTGAAGCAAGCAACCATATAAGAACACAGTAAAGTTAGAAATTACTAATGTTTACTTTATTTGTGTGCCTCGAATTTTCTGCCCCCTCCTGCGATGTCCTCAGGCCTTGGAAGTAATACAAATAAAACATGTGGCATAAACAAATACACTCTTGCAGAAATTTTTCGAAAACTGTCACCCTTAACTGTCATGAAGGCTTGTTTTGCCTGTGATGTGTTATTTTTTGTTCTATTCGTCATTCAAGTATCCTGCAGAGTGGAATCACAGTGATACAGTTGGGAGCTACGCACATGTTGTCAAATCTAGTTTTTGTATGACACTTAAACTACCCCATATCTATCTACCTGATTTTGCTTCAAATGTTACCACGGGCACCTGCAAGTTATACATTTGCAGTACTTTGGAGAATGACTGCTGCACAAAGCCCGCGAAACTGCAGGAGGAATCACAAACTGACACTGCAATGTCAAGTAACTAGACAGTTTATTTTAAAACAGGACATACTCAGTGATTAAACAGCTTTTTCACGTTTTCGCGCCGCTCTTGCCGCTGGTAAAAAACCGATTGGGGCGTATTGTGAGCACGTAAACACGCAGATCCTGACGTTATGCATCGATCGTGTAGGCGAAAGCGTCGGTATATAGCCTCGAAACTGCTCAAAACATGAATTGCAACGTACGGCCGTGCCTGCAACAGTGTAATAAGCCGACCGTTTTAAAACTTGACATTCGTTCAACAGCCGTGTCGAGCATGCTGCGAGATCTACGGGAAAAGCGAGCCCTGATGCTAGCGACGCTGCACCGAACAAATACGTCTTGTGTGCAGTCTGTCAACGACGTTTGCGCGAGACTGTTTACTTACGGTTTTAGTCGGAAACAACCCAATTGCAATCTCATGCACAAAACACACCACACAGCTGCTCTCCGTAGTACGTACACCTCCGACGCAGTTTGCCCGAGACTGTTTACAGTAGTTCAGTAGGGTTCAGTAGTTCGGAAACAACCCAAAAGCATTCTGATTCACAAAACACACCACACACACGTACTATCGGCACCAAATGAAACCCGAACAGCGGAGGGCGAGGTTCTGTATGGCGTTGCATAAGTTGTTGCCAGACTTGAAGGGTCAGTGTTGCCAGACTGCCGCCAAATTTGGCAGAGAAATTTGTTTCTGTAGTTTTGGCTTTTTCGTGAGGGTTCGGTGTAGTACACGGTGCATTTTGCGAGTGCATGCGCGACGCTGGCCGTTTTAATTAACAGAACGAACCGCGCCTTGCAGACGTTGGGGCGCATTCCCTCGCTGTGTGCGCGCCGCTGTGCAATTAAGAGATTGCGTCTCAGTATTAGGGACGACGGGGAAAACTGGATAGAGTCGCACCAGGTGGTGCGCTGCCCCCCTTTCCTCCCTTCTTTTTTTTTCTCAGCTGATCGTGCCGCGTTGACCGCGTGCCACGGCGGGGACGCTGCGCTTCCCCTAGCTGTGTCAGCACAAGATATATAGTTCGGACTCATGTAATGTGACGAATAAACGTCCCAAGGCTGGCTAATCGGGGTACGTAGGATATGCTACAGCTATATACTCCTGGAAGGCTGCTTTATCGACGCAGTTGGAGCGAATTAAGGGCGACTCGTGCGTACCTGTAAATAGGACCCTGCCGACCAGCCGCCGCCACTCGGAGGGCCCCACACACAATAAGCACAAACAACCAAAATTCTCAATAATGAATGCTTATACGGGGTCCCATTTACAGGTATGCACAAGTCGCGCTTAAGCATACCTGTAGCATATCCGACGTACCCTGATTAGCCAGCCTTGGGACGTTCATTCATGGTAATAAGGGCTGCAGCGCGAGCACGAATGTGCTAGAAGAAACAGACGAAAGTCGAGGCACGGAAGGCAAAGAGGACAACACGAGCGCTGCCTCTTTGCCTTCCGTGCCTCGACTTTCGCCTGTTTCTTCTAGCACATTGGTGCTCGCGCTGCAGCCCTTATCACAATGAATTCAAACCAACTAGCCCAAATCGCCATTCTTCTTCAAGGACGTTTATTCGTCACATGTACACGAGTCCGAACGATATGTCTTGTGCTGGAACAGCTAGGGGATGCGTAGCGTCCCCGTCGTGGCACACGGTCGACGCGGCACGATCAGCTGTGAAAAAAAAGGGGGGGGGGGCAGCGCACCGCCTGCTGCGACTCTATTCTGTTTTCCCCGTCGTCCCTAATACTGAGACGCAATCTCTTAAATGCACAGCTGCGCACACAGCAAGAGAACGCACCCCGACTTCTGTAACGCGCAACGCGCGGTTCATTACGTTAATTATGTCCCACACACACTCGCGGACAAGTTAATCGCACTCGCGAAATGCATCGCGGATGACGCCAAACTCTGACGGAAAAATCGCAAATGCAGGGGCAAATTTTTTTCGCTAAATTTGATGTTAGTCTGGCAACAACCACCCCAAAGTCTGGCAACTGACTTATGCAACGCCAAACAGAACCTTGCCCAGCGGAGCGCGTGTTTCAAGCATTAGAAACAGACTCAAACAGTATAGTGTTGGCTGTCCAGTCATCACCATTGACAGGCGTGCACATCCGGTTTGGCAGCACTGTGCGATCCACCTATGAACTATCTCCGTTTCTGCTCTAGTTTTCGTGTGGTGTTAATGGTGGCCATCGTGGGCGTGTTAAGCGCTCTTGATCGTATCACTCGCAATTCCTTGCTTTTACTTCAGCGTCGCAGTGCAATCGGTGACTTGGAATGATTTAATAAAAAGAGAAATATAATCGGTTTGCGGTTGATTTGCGGTTGATGGTTTGCGGTTGTCTACTATAACTAGAATTAGCCAGGAATTCTATGATGATGGACTCCGTGGATGACAAACCGTGCTACAATACTCGCCTTCGGCTGCAATAGTTTAACCTCTCTTTTTTATTTTGTTCCTTTCAAATATCATACCTGGAAACACAAGCAGAAATATTGCACTGTAGGGGGATCGGGCAGTGCTGCCACACCGGATGTGCGGGTCTGTCTGTGCCAATGACTGGTCGACGGCACGCACTATGCCATTGATAAGGCTTGTGCCACGCACTCCGCTGTTCGCGTTTCATTTGATGCTGATACTACAACTGCTATCAGTACACACACCCACCCACCCACCCCACCCCATGTCTCTGTCCACCCTCCATTTTCTATGAGGCGACTCGGCAATGCCACAGAACAATGCCGCAAATGCGCAGCAACAAAAAACAACATCAAAACAAAACTTCAATTGAACGCGGAAATGACGTTTGCAGCAGTGGCAGCCAATGAGTGCCGTAGCAGACGACATAGGGCGTCTCCCTTCTCGCGGGTGCGTTCTCCAGCATACGGTTGTCGAACACGCGGCCGGGCTCGGTAGCGAGCTGATCTGGAGCTCCGCCTCCGCTTGACTCAGCCGTGGCTGCGGGAATGGGAAAGTTATGCTAGCCAGGGGTTACGCCTTCGTGATGTCGTTGTAGTCCGTCATGCGGCCTTAGCCTTCGAACCACATTGGACGGTCACCGGGGCACGGTTTGTTAGCTCTCACGCCGCTGCGTGCGCTACGCCCGTAGCGCCTGCAAACGGTATTAAAACTCCCTAATGCGCTGCGGGCTTTCCGGGCGCCATATGAGTTTTAAATAACGTTTTGCCCACCTAGGGAAAGTTTGGGAACTTAATCCCCGACCGCAAACCCAAAGGCACGGAAGCTACGTACATCGCCTTGCGGGCCTCGCGGGCCGCACTCGCCGCACGCTATTTCGGAATTTCTGTGGGCGGGCCGCAAACGCGAATGGCAACTCGCGTTACGACGCGTGCACAGTGGCAGTGACCGCACCGCAAGGGCTTGCTGTGCGCCATTTTAAACCTCCATTTTTCCCACTATGACGTGCATAGGCGTTCGCAGGTATGGTGGCTAGCATATCGCAGGTTTCTCCTTCAGAGAGGGGGGGGGGGGCAAGCTTTCGTCTCACCCCCCCCGTACCTGAAGCAATATCATTGCAGGAAGGGGGTCTTGCTGTATGAGGCTGACTTGGCAACCTTCTTCGAATCATAGTGCCCTACCACCCCCTCCATATTATGTCAATGTATGAGGCAGACTTTGCGCTCCCTCCTTTCTTAGGTAACAAGCCCCCCCCCCCCCCCCTTCTCCCTGCGCGCACCTATGATGGCATGTTTCATAATCAGATGGTGACTTCGGCATGAAATGCACCAAACCATAATTATATATTAGCCCGTAGGATGCTTTTTTTTTCACGCATGCAGCTAAAGGCTTCGCCCTCATCCGCAAAGTGTGTCATTGAAAACTCAAAGGGTCCCCTTAATTCACCTAAGACGGTCCCATATGACGGAAGCCATAATATCCCCTCCCCTACAACTTTTCTAAAGTTGTCTGCACGTTACCTGGTCACCAAGCGACGACGTTATCGGCCACCAAGCGACAATGTCACGTGATAGAGGTGATCATTTTGTTTAACTCGTGTCGACACCATCATTGCTCCCGTTGATCGATTTCCATGTCACATGAAACGTCTATCGCTTTCGTTAAAAAAAACAGTGCATATAAACGAAGTGGATCATGACGAGCGGGCAAAGCTCTGGGGAATCACTAACCCCCTTACGTTGCCCACTCAATCATGCAAATACGTGACAACACGTGTGTACAGTATACACGAAGTTGTTTCATAGAGACAGTGCGCATATTGTGTTGAGATGTTTATATGGATGTTCCTGTGTATATACATGGCTCGACCCTAAAACTTCGCCTCTAAGAGCAAAATAAGAAGTTTTTTGCCAGCGATGTCGTGTCGTCGTTGCTCCTAAGCTCTTAATTCTAGCCACATTGAAGGCATATAGTCGCCAACGACCACAATAAAACTTTATTTGGGCCTAGTTGGTACATATCTCTGAAATAAATAAAATTAACAGCGAAAACACAGAACACGGCCCACAAAGTGAGGCGTTTGCTTTATTTGTGGGGCGTGTGCTGTGTTTGGGCTGTTAGTTTTAATTCAGGGAATCACTACAGGTCTGTTGCGTACCGTCCAGGGTCGCTGCACTTGTGAGAAATTTGGGCACATGCAGGCACGCTAGTGTTGTCGAGTACATGATTTTATTTATTCTGATGAAGGATTGCAAGCAGCGTTGCTTCAGACTGCCACAAGTCTAAATCTGAGGTCACTGACGGCAGCTCGATTACGTAGAAGTTTTTGCCCTCGTACGAAGCTGTGTGGAATTTATATGGAATGAAACGCCTCTTAAAATATTTCCCGGTATCGTTCCACTGGTCATACAGCTGTGGAGATGTAAATAAAGTAAAATTAGAGGCGCAGGGATATTCTAGCAGAGAAAGTAATGTGACAGAGAAAGTAATGTATCGCTTGTATGTTTGTGTATAACCTGTTTATCGATGAGCACCTTGCCAGACTGCTTGGTTCTCCGTTCTAGTTACAAAAACAACATTACATTACCGTCTTTACGGAGGTACACAGAGTCTCTGAAGATAGCCCTGAAGTGCAACGAATCGTAGTTTCCAGCAATTGTAATAAATGTTTGCTAGAGATTGTAAGCCGAATGATGCCTCAAAATGGTGCCTTTTATTTTGGAAAAAGCGCTGCATTCTTCAATATAGATTTCATAGAATCAACAACAGTGAGTGCGGAATTTGTTGCCGTTTCCGCACTCACTCGACGTATCTTGAAAGATAAGGTTTGTTCGTACATTGTAAAATGGGTTAGCTTGTTGGAGGTAACCGGTGAATCTAGCCTTGCATAATTTGCAGGAAATTGCCCCCGCCCGGTTTTCTCTTTGCTAATTGTAACTATAGCGTCCTTTCGTTTGTTTGTTTTTTAAACTAATCACGGGCAGGCTCTTAAAAAATCTCGCATAGCGCGACAAGCCTGTATAAGCCGACGGCAAACGTGCTATTCCACGTGCAGTACTGTTCCGGGACTCTATCTAACTGCACCATACCCCAAACATAATTGTCACCCATCACCAGTCACATGCAAGGTCTGTAGCATTCAAAAGTTTCAAAAGAAGTCGCGACACCTGTTTCCTGATGATCGAGTGACCACGCGGAAACACAATATCAGTCACGCTGTCGCAAGGCGAGCCTAAACATTGCAGTTCCCCAAATAAACCTTGCAGCAGTGGCGTACCAACTCTTTCGCGAAAGGGGGAGGGGAGCTTACCTATTTTGTCCCCGGAATATATATATGCGTTGAGAAACGACGGACGAACGTGCGGAAATGTTTACTTCTTCCAAACTTTCGGCAGGAGAGCGTGCCTTCGTCAGGAAATAGAGGGTACACGTGAAAACGCACTTTTTTTTCCAAGTAGGTGAGCACGGTGGGGCCCCCGACACGTGCCTAACTATTGTCGTAATAGATATGGCATAAATCGTGTCACTATCAGTGAACATAGCCACTTGTGCGATATGGTTATGACTTCACGAAAAAGTTGCGAGTAAGACACAGTTTTCTACTACAAAACTATGGGTTTGCGCAGTAACATGCAAATGGACAGCGCTGGGATATATAAGTACGTTGTCATGCCCATGGCCGCTGGATGAAAGCACTTTTTCATCCAGAGGCCGTGTGACGCCTATATACGATGGTGGGATATTTATGCGGAGGATTCACGGGTTGCGCGATCGTCTGCGAGCAAGCGCCTCTCGCATCAGTAAGCGCGTCTCACCTCACTTTTGTGCCATGGATATGGCGGCGACATTTCATGCCAACGTGCTACCATCATTGAGCGCTGTCAAAAGGGGGGGGGGGATGCTCAGCCCCCCCTGCCCCCATGGCTGATACGCCTATGCCTTGCAGTTCCTTCTTGGACGTTGAAGAAGGGAGCAGTAAGTGGATTTAAGGCAATGTTTTTTATTTGGGTGGACCTGTGCCACAGAAACTGAACAACACACTACAAGGGATACACACTGAGAGCGGCTAACAGAAAGTCAGCCGTCGATAATCTGATCCGCGGCCAGCAGCGCAGGCATTCGTACACGCATGCGGCGTCAAGCATTCGAGCTTTACCATTGGTTCAAAAAATTTTATTTCCAGATATATCTTACATAGCTTATGTGCACACAGAAAGATGGACAATGATGATCACGCTTATGTACAGTGCAAGCTGTTACATACAGCGAAAATAACTTATTTGCGTAGGCGAAAATTGCACAGCAAGGACAGGACATTCATGAACATCGAGACGATTAACCTTGTATAAACAGTAAGGCTATATGAACAAACAAGGGGGTCATTCACAGTGTAAGGTAATGTTTTTGCATCCACCTGTGAGGACAGTTTGCTCTCGTGCTCAAAAACAATATTTTACAAAAAAGACATGTTTCTAATGAAGAGAAGGAAAATACGCACTGCATACTTTAACAGTCAGCACTGGCCCACCTCCTCAATAGGAGAGGAAAGGCATGGACACTCTGTTGTTTTTTACAATAATGAATCGCGTATAGCAGCGTCGGAGGAAGGACTCCTCTCCCAGCATGACTAGTTCTTCATTGAGATGCACAAGAATTACGTTTCTTAAACGACGTAGCGCTGGTGGCCGCGTTCATTCACGAACTAAGTCAGCTTTTCGCGCTTGCGTGATCAAGCCCAATAGATGATCATAAAACAACCTAGAATGCTACCAGGTATTTTGGCGTAGATAACTCAATGCAGCACCTGTACGTGCGATAAGCCGGGAATATTAAACATAGAAATGAGTGTGTGTGGAATATTCAGCATTTCTTCTTGCCTAGATTACACCAATCAGTTATTCTGTAAACTATGCATTTGTAAACATGTTTAGAATATAGAACATCGATCGATATGTTGGGTTTAAAGTCCCAAAACCACCATGCAATAATGAGAGGTACCGTAGTGGAGGGCTCCGAAAATTTCGACCACCTGGGGCTTTTAACGGGCACCCAAGTTTGAGTACATGGGCCTACAGCATAGAATATAGAAGAACTTAATTTTACAGACGTCGTATCGTCCGTTTCACGTCCGATCCACGAAGATGGGTTGCTCCAAGTTTCAGGAGTTCACCAACCAATTGTTTCCTGTTCAAACACCCGCTTAGAAAGTGGTCGAGCCCTAGTATCGCCCCACCCTCCCTCTCCATCATTACAGCGTATAAAAATTTACAAGCAGTCGGACTAATTCGGCAGCTTCATCTCTATGTTTTCGGGAGCGATGTACGTTGGCACCGTCGTTATCGTGGCTTCCCGTCGGACCGAAACACAAATAAGTGACACGTCTACCGTACATAAAGCATTCACAGCGCGCATATATATATATATATATATATATATATATATATATATATATATATATATATATATATATATATATATATATATATATATATATATATATATATATATTGTCACGGAGTCGTGACGTGACCGAAAACAGGAGACTTCGTGTTGGGATCTAACTGTTTATTTCGGCGAACCTGTGCCCTGTAAACGGAAAGTCCAATTACAGTAGCAGTCTTGCACAGATAGCAGTCTCGGACTGACAGCGGTGAACGGAGCGTCGGCCTTCGATCAACAACTGACAAGCGGCGATGCGCGTCGGCATTTATACTCTTGCCGTCGAATGTTCTAGCGTTATCGCTGGCGGTGGCGTAGATTGCAGAACAATCTGTACCACTCGCACAGTGGGCGTGATGTTATCGAAATGATCTACTACTGTCCGGAACCTTCTCGAAAACTGCAGGCGCGGTTTGCGCTGAAAATCGTGTGGTGTTTTGGGACGATAACAAAAACTTGGGAAATGGAACGTGGCATTGCCCCCCTCTGAAAAAAAAGCATCGTCCCGATGCTTCAACTAAAGATGAAGGTACAACAATAATGCAAGAAAGTGCAATGAATAAATTACTATACAACAATAATGAAAAAACACTGTTTCATTCTGTTAACGCGCATGAAACGGCTTGAGTCGCGCGACATGGACGACTTCAGGTCGCGATCGGCGTCGTTGAGAGTTCGTGATGCTGTCGGGGACAACCTCGTAATCAAGTGGGCCGAGACGTCGAACCACCCTGTACGGTCCGAAGTACCATCGCAGAAGCTTTTCACTTAGTTCACGTCGGTGTATCGGCATCCACACCCAAACACGTTCACCGGGCTGGTATTCCACGAAGCGTCGTCGAAAATTGTAACGGTGGCTGTCGGTCGTCTGTTTATTCTTGATACGGAGACGCGCAAGTTGTCGGGCTTCTTCGGCGCGTTTGAGGTACTCGCTCACATCGAGGTTTTCTTTGTCGGTGACGTTGAGTAACATGGCATCGAGCGTCGTTGCCGGGCTCCTTCTATAGACCAATTAGACCAATTTTTATGAAGATATCTGCGTCGTCTCCCGCACCGCCGTGTTGTATGCGAAGGTCACATACGGAAGAACGGCGTCCCACGTCTTGTGTTCGACATCGACGTACATTGATAGCATGTCGGCGATCGTCTTGTTAAGCCGCTCGGTGAGACCGTTGGTCTGTGGGTGGTACGCTGTCGTCCGGCGGTGGTTTGTTTGGCTGTATGCCAAGATCGCTTGAGTTAAGTCGGCAGTGAATGCCGTTCCTCTGTCGGTGATAAGGACCTCTGGGGCGCCGTGACGTAGGACAATATTTTCTACGAAGGACTTAGCTACCTCGGATGCACTGCCACGAACCGCCTATAATAGGCGCACAGGCCCAGAAATCGGCGCACGGCCTTCTTGTCTGTGGGCGGCGGGAAGTCGGCGATGGCGGCTGTTTTCCGTGGATCGGGATGAACTCCAGACTTGCTGATAACGTGACACAGAAACAAGAGCTCCTCATACGCAAATCTGCACTTTTCTGGCTTCAGTGTGAGTCCGGACGTCTTGATGGCTTGAAGTACAGCTTCAAGGCGCCGAAGATGCTCGTCGAAACTCGAGGAAAACACGACGACGTCGTCCAAGTACACAAGGCTAGTCTGCCACTTCAATCCTGCCAGTACTGTATCCATACGCGTTGAAAAGTTGCAGGCGTTGTGCAAAGGCCGAAGGGCATCACCTTAAACTCGAAGAGGCCATCCGGTGTTATAAACGCTGTCTTCTCTCGGTCTCTTTCGTCGACTTTGATTTGCCAATAGCCAGTCTTGAGGTCCATTGACAAAAAGTACTTGGCGTTATGGAGTCGATCAAGTGCGTCGTCTATTCGTGGGAGAGGATACACGTCCTTTCTTGTGATTTTGTTCAGGCGGCGATAATCGACGCAGAAACGTAGGGTCCCATCCTTTTTCTTCACTAACACCACGGGGGATGCCCGTGGACTCTTGGACGACTGGATAATGTCATCCCGCAGCATTTCATCAACTTGTCTCTTCATGGCCTCACGTTCTCGCGTCGAAACCCTGTACGGACTCTGACGGAGTGGTCTGGCATTTTTTTCGGTTATGATGCGATGTTTTGTGATTGGGGTCTGCCGAATTTTCGATGACGACGAAAAGCAATCTTCGTATTGCAGGAGCAGGGCCTTGAGCTGTTCTTGCTTATCGTTCGGAAGTCTGGAATTGACGTCGAAAGCTATGGGAGGGGCTTGGTTCCTCTGAGCAGGTTTCGCAGAATCGGTGAGGGCGAGAGCACTGGTGGCTTCGACAATTTCTTCGATGTATGCGACCGTTGTTACTTTGTTCACATGTTTGTACTCATTGCTGAAATTCGTGAGCATAACCGTTGCTTTGCCTCCCCGCAGCTCTGCTATTCCTCTTGCGATGCAAATATTTCGGGTGACCAACAGATGCGGACTGCCTTCAACGACGCCTTCCAAGTCAGGTGATTTAGGAGCGCCGACTGAAATAATGACGCTTGAGCGAGGCGGAATGGTGACTTGTTCTTCCAGCACATTCAAGGCGTGGTGTCCTGACGGCTTGCGCGGCGGTAGTGCTTCTTCTGTGGATAACGTTATCGACTGTGTTCTTAGGTTGATGACAGCACCATGGAGGCATTAAGAAGTCCATGCCAAGGGTGACATTTCTCGAGCAACGCTGTAGGACTACGAAGTCTGCAGAATAAATACAGCCGTTAATGGTGACTCTCGCTGTGCACATTCCTGCTGGCGTTACGACATGACCTCCGGCTGTGAGGATTTGGGGACCTTCCCAAGCTGTCCTAACTTTTTTCAACTTCGCGGTGAACGAACGAACCACTGATGACGGAGTAGTCGGCTCCAGTATCCACGAGAGTGGTCACACTGTGGCCGTCGATAAGAAGGTCGAGGTCACTAGTTCGCCGTCTCGCATTACAGTTAGGGCGTGGCGTCGGGTCACGGCTGAGTTGGCTTGTTCCGCTGCTTCCATGTGGCGTCGTCTGGTCACCTTCGGTAAGTGAGGTTTCGCCGTCAGAGCTTTGCCTGGTTGGCGTTGAGTTCGGAAAGCTGCGTCGCGGCGTCATCATCGTCGGAGGATCTTCGGTAGTTCGTCGCACAGCAACCAAACCTCCATCGGTTGCTGCCCTTAGTTTCCCGGATACGGGCAAAGGGACCGGCCCCGCGTTGGGCCAGAGTACGGCCGGTGGTGCAGTGATGTGCGGCGGCAGGGCGACGACGAATGGGAAGGGCTTCGTGGTGTCCACTGAGTTCCTGTCAGGTAGTCGGCGATGTCACGTGGTCGTTCCCCTGGCTGCGGACGTGGTGCATCGACGACGAAGCCACGCAGTCCCATCTGTCGGTACTGGCAACGTCGGTAAGTGTGCCCGGTCTCGCCGCAGTGGTAGCAGAGCGGGCGGTGGTCAGGGGTGCGCCAAACGTCGGTTTTCTTCGGTGCACTGTGCTGGCCCGCTGGCGAACGGTAGGTCGTCGGTGGGGGTGGTGGTGGCGGTGATGTCTGGCGACGGAAGCGCGATGGGGCGGCGTTTTGGCGTGCCCGTGGAGGAGGGGCGTGGCGGCGTGCTGCAGCAACATAGCTCATGACTTGCAGCTGCGGCCTTTGAGGCTGAGGAACGCCCAGCGACTGCTGGATCTCCTGGCGTACGACGTCCGCGATGGATTCCACGTGAGGCTGCGTAGAAGGAAGTACTTTTCGCAGCTCCTCTTGCACGATCGCTCGGATCGTCTCATGCAAGTCAGTGGTTCCGAGCGCTTGAATGTCGGCGTAGCTTGTAGACGAGAAGCTACGGTTATATTGCCGTGTGCGCATCTCGAGCGTCTTCTTTATTGTAGATGCTTCTGAAATGAATTCGGCGACCGTCTTAGGCGGGTTTCTGATCAGCCCGGCGAAGAGTTCCTGCTTTACTCCTCGCATAAGTAGACGCACCTTCTTCTCCTCGGACATGTCGGAGTCAGCGTGGCGGAAGAGTTTAATCATATCTTCCGTGAATATCGCCACGTTTTCATTTGGCATCTGCATGCGGGTTTCGAGGAGAGCTGCGGCCTTCTCCTTGCACACCACACTTGCGAAAGTGGTGAGGAACCTGGCGGGAAAGGCGTCCCACATTGTGAGGCTTCGCTCTTGATTCTCAAACCAGGTCCGAGCAGCATCTTCCAAGGCGAAATACACATGCCGTAGCTTGTCTTCGTCTGTCCAGTCATTGAAGGCGGCGACGCGGTCGAACCTTTCAATGTAGTTTCCCGCGTCTTCCAGTGGCGAACCGCGGAAAGTTGGCGGCTCTTTGAGTTGCTGGAGCAGCAGTGGTGCAGGTAGAATCGGAGTTGACATGGTGGCCGTGGTCGACGTCAACGTCTTGGTTTTCCGAGCCTTGTCCAGTAAAAGCCCGTACTCCTGTGGCAGATCCTGTTGCCTGCGGCCAACTCGCTGCTCGTTGCTGACGTCGGTGTCTTCACGGCGTGGGCTGGGTTCACGGCTTGACGGAGGCGTCTGGTACATGGAAGAAACAGCACCTCCACCAGATGTCACGGGGTTGTGACGTGACCGAAGACAGGAGACTTCGTGTTGGGATTTAACTGTTTATTTGGGCAAACCTGTGCCCGGTAAACGGAAAGTCTAATTACAGCAGCAGTCTTGCACAGATAGCAGTCTCGGACTGATAGCAACGACCGGAGGGTCGGTCTTTGATCAACAACTGACAAGCGGCGAAGCGCGTCGGCATTTATACTCTTGCCGGCGAATGTTCTAACGTTATTGCTGGCGGTGGCGTAGGTTACAGAACAATCTGTACCGTTCGCACAGTTGGCGTGATCTTATCGAAATGATCTACTACAGCCGGAACGGAACCTTCTCGGAAACTGCAGGCGCGGTTTGCGCTGTGAATCGTGTGGTGTTTTGTGAGAAATGGAACGTGGCAATATATATATATATATATATATATATATATATATATATATATATATATATATATATATATATATATATATATATATATATATATATATATATATATTGTAGCGAAGTCTCCGAACCCTGAAATGGGTCGAACTCTTGAGTACCTTCTAGTGGGGCTACCCAACAAGAACGCCGCTCGCGCTGAGAGTCCGTGCTTGGCCGTTACTGTCGCCATTGTGTATACTCGCTGTCTGCCTGCTAATAAACGCCATAACAAATTGGTGGAGAGTGCTACGATCCCCTTTGATGCCCTGGGAACTGCGTTCACGTACCCTGCAATCTACAATGTCCCACGACGTCTCTCAGCAAACGCCTCCTCCCATGCCACCCCTCTTGTGCCGGTGTCCCCAGGATCCGAGATCCACCCATCTTCACGGGCGCCGATGGCACTGACGTGGAGGACTGGCTCGCTATTTACGAGCGCGTGAGCGTCCCCAACAAATGGGATGAGGACGGCAAGTTGACAAACTTGGTGTTCTACCTTGCGGGCGTTGCAAGCTTGTGGTACACCAACCACGCGTCCGATTTCGCAACCTGGTCCAATTTCAAGACCGCTATTACCAACGTTTTTGGCCACCCTGCCGTTCGTAAGCAGCAAGCCGAGCAGCGCTTACGCGAACGCGCTCAGCAGGCCGGTGAATCATTCACCAGTTACATAGATGTCCTGGACCTTTGCAAGAAATCCAACGACAGCATGTCCGAATCAGACAAGATCCGGAACGTCATGAAGGGCATTGACGATGATGCCTTCACGATGCTGCTTGCCAAAAACCCAGGCACAGTAGCTGAGGTCATCACGCTGTGTCAGAGCTACGAGGAGCTCCGCCGGCAGCGTTCGATGACCCGTCGTTCTACACAACGAGATGCATGGCTTGCAGGCTTGGAGGCGAGCTGTGATCAGGTAACACTGCTGGCAGACCTCAAGTCCTTCATACGTGAGGAAATCGCGCGGCAGTTCTCTCTCCTGCCCTTTGCCCACCCACCGGCTGCTCAACAATCGGTCACTACCATTCTTCCACCCATCCGCCGAGCAATTGAGCAGGAAATAGCGGAGGTCATGCCGGCGTACCAACCACAACAGCTTCCGGCCCCTGCGGCCCCAAGTTACGCCCAAGTGGTCGCCAGGCCGCCTCCAGTCGTTCAACCGCCCGCCCCACTGACTTACGCCGAAGCTGCCGCACGACCTCCATCCTTTACAGCGGCTATGCCGGCTACGTATGTTGACGTGACCTCTCAGACTCAGCTCCAGCCCCCCCTGCAGCCTTTCCAGCCACAGTTCCGTCCATCGGCTCTTACGTCATGGACAAGACCTACCCCAGCGAACCGATGGCGCACACCCGACAACCGGCCCATCTGCTTTGCCTGCGGTTACGCTGGTCACGTAGCCCGTTATTGCCATCGTGTACAGCCGGCTCCAATTTTTTCGCCTATTGCTGGCCACCTCAGCCGTCCCTATCACGACGAACCACCGTCTATGCCACCGCCGTCTCGCCCAGGTCCCTCTCCTCGAAGGTCGCCGTCTCCAAGACGTCGTTCCCTGTCCCCCATGAGGCCAAGTTCGGCTACTCATGAGTGGGAAAACTAATCGTCGCAGTGCCCGAGGCAAGGACTGCGATGCTATTGCGATGTGAAAGCCCTCAGAGCCACCCATATAATGTCAGAGACGTGCTTGTGGACGGTTTTCATGCATCTGCTCTTATTGACACTGGAGCTGCAGTATCCGTTATGGACGAAAACTTATGCCGCTTGCTTCGAAAAGTGACGACGCCAATTTCTGGGTTGTCCCTTCGTACTGCCGGTTCACATCGTATCCATTCTTCAGCAGAGTGCACAGCTCACGTTGTCGTTCAGGACGTTCTGTATGTCGGCAATTCATCATTATTCCTGCATGCTCTCATGACGTCATCCTGGGGTGGGATTTTCTCTCCCGCAACGACGCCGTCATCCATTGTGCCGCTGCCGAAATGGAACTCTCACCCTTCTCGCATTTGACGCCGGAAGACAGTCCCTCGAAACTGAGTAAGATTCTCGTGAAAGACGATACCATAGTGCCTCCAAGTTCGGCAATGGGTGTATCTGTCTACTGCGCTGGACTCTCCGACACAATTGCACTCGTTTCGCCATCCGACCGTGCTTGCCGAAGGAAAGGGTTGCTAGTACCTTTCGCGACCATGCAAATCACTCAGAGCAACGCCTCTATTTTTGTGACCAACCCATCCCCGTACACTGTTACCTTGGTTCGAGGGGAATGTCCCGGCAGAGTGGAACCAGTGGTTAACGCACAAGTCCTGGACGTACCTGATAACTCGCGTTGTCCCAGTTCGTGTACCGTCAGCGCTGTTTCCACTTATGATTCATCATCTCCTGATATATTTGGCCCTTACATTGATGACAATCTTACGTCGGTACAGCGTTCCCAGCTTCTGGACCTGCTGCGAGAATATCATTCTTCTTTCGATGTCGGGCGAAGTTCTCTCGCTCGAACGTCCGCTGTTACACAACGTATCGACACTGGTGCCCATTCACCATTACGGCAACGTCCCTACCGCGTGTCGCCTGCAGAACGTCGGGAAATTAATGAGCAGGTTGATGATATGCTCAGACGCGACGTTATTCGGCCCTCGGACAGTCCATGGGCGTCTCCTGTTGCTCTTGTCGCGAAGGAAGATGGTTCTGTGCGGTTCTGTGTGGACTACAGACGGCTCAATAAGATCACTCACAAGGATGTTTACCCACTGCCGCACATCCATGACGCAATTGACAGCCTTCACGGAGCCGAATTTTTTTCTTCTCTCGATCTGCGCTCGGGGTACTGGCAGGTACCCATGGCTGATGACGCTCGACCGAAGACTGCGTTCATCACACCCGATGGCTTGTACGAATTCAACGTCATGCCGTTTGGTCTATGTAATGCACCTGCGACCTTTGAGCGCATGATGGACACCGTTCTGCGCAACTTGAAATGGCACACGTGCTTGCGTTACCTCGATGATGTTGTTGTGTTCGCTCCAGATTTCTCCACGCATCTCCAACGTCTGAAAGAAGTTTTCGCACGTGTGAGCAATGCCGGCTTGCAACTAAATCTGAAGAAGTGCCGCTTTGCAGCACGGCAACTCGCCATTCTAGGGTACGTCGTGTCTAAGGATGGCATTCTTCCTGACCCAGCCAAGCTTCGGGCCGTGGCTGAATTCCCCAAACCTGCGTCCGTCAAAGAACTGCGTAGTTTCGTGGGCCTGTGCTCATACTTCCGACGCTTCATACGAAACTTTGCTACGATTATATCACCGCTGACGAAGCTCCTTGGAAGTAACGGGCCCCTCAATTCGTGGTCGTCTGAGTGCGACGACGCGTTCGCGAAGCTCCGCCATTTGCTGACGTCTCCTCCCATTCTACGCCACTACGACCCTACGACCCCGACGGAGGTGCACACAGACGCCAGCGGTGTAGGCCTCGGCGCTGTCCTGGCGCAGCGCAAACCCGGATTCTCTGAATATGTCGTAGCATATGCAAGCCGTACGCTCACGAGAGCCGAGACAAACTACACCGTCACGGAGAAAGAGTGCCTGGCGATCGTCTGGGCCCTTACAAAGTTTCGAGCTTATTTGTATGGTCGCCCATTCGATGTCGTCACCGACCATCATGCACTATGCTGGCTTTCATCATTGAAGGATCCCTCAGGCCGTCTCGCCCGTTGGGCTCTTCGCTTACAAGACTATGACATCCGCGTGCTGTACCGCAACGGACGCCAGCATGCTGACGCCGACGCCCTCTCGCGCTCCCCTCTGCCTGAAGGTGATGTGCTCTGCTCAGTATCCTCGGCTGCTGTTTCTGCCATTGATGTTGACATCATCGCTACCGAACAGCGAAAGGATAATTCGATCGGCCCGCTCATCGACTTGCTCTCTGATCCATCCGCAACGCTATCCACGCGTGCCTTGCGTCGTCAAGCTCGCCATTTCGCCATCCGTGACGGCCTTCTACACCGACGCAACTACGACGCCGATGGCCGGCAGTGCTTACTCGTGATACCCCCGCAGTCTGCGGTCAGAGATATGTGAATCCTTCCATTCTGATCCGCAATGCGCGCACTCTGGGGTATTCAAAACCTACCGCCGCATTCGACAACGCTACTTCTGGCGCGGGATGTACCGCTACGTGCAGCAGTTCGTTCGCTCCTGCCTCGCTTGCCAACGCCGCAAACCGTCGGCACACATGTCGCCAGTCAGTCTGCAACCATTACCTTGCCCTGAGCGTGCGTTTGGGCGCATAGGTATTGATTTGTATGGACCACTTCCTCTGACGTCCGCTGGTAACCGCTGGGCCATCGTCGCCGTAGATCATTTAACGCGATATGCCGAAACCGCCGCTATCCCTGCGGCTACTGCGCGTGATGTTGCGTCCTTCCTACTGCATCGATTTATACTGCGCCACGGTCCACCTCAGGAGCTTCTCAGCGATCGAGGCCGTGTCTTCTTGTCGGAAGTCGTCGAAGCCATTCTGACGGAGTGCCATTCTGTCCACCGCAAAACTACTGCTTACCACCCACAGACGAATGGCCTCACCGAACGCTTTAACCGCACCCTCGGCGACATGCTTTCTATGTAAGTCGCTGCCAACCACACTAATTGGGATAGGTAGGTAGGTAGGTATAAACTTTATTTTTCCTTTGTAAAGGAAAGGTGCAATGGAAGAGAGATGAGGAGAGATTGCTACGCTCGATAGTCCTCCGCAACCCTCTCTGCCCAACCCAGGATGGCCTCCTGGACGTCGGGTTTCAAGCTGCGCATGGCAGCCTCCCACTGCTCCTCATTACTAATTAGTTTTCGAAGGGGACGGTGGAGGGGGGTGCTTAGGGCACCCCCACATGATATGATTAAGATTTGCTTTCTGTGCGGAGCAATATTTACAGGAGGAGGACGGGTAAAGAGAAGGGTACATGAGGTGAAGAATGTAAGGAGAAGGAAAGGTGTGAGTCTGCAGCTGTCGCCACAGTACTTCGCGCCTTCGTATGGATTTCGACATTAGCGGCGGTAAGGATAACGACCAAGGCGGTAGTGACTACAGATGTCGTGAAATGTTAAAAGGCGATCCCGCGCAGCAAACGGTGCCGTTGTCGAAACGGGGCCTGGCTCTTCCAGCGCCTGCGCCCGGAACGTAAATCCTCGGGCGCTGGCGTGAGCCGCCTCGTTACCGGCAAGGCCCGCGTGCGCGGGAGTCCATATTAAAGCCGTGTCTTGTTGCGGGGGATGGGCCAAAAGGAGGGAGAGGGCTGTTTTGGACACCCTACCCGCTCCAAAATTGTAGATGGCAGTTTTTGAATCACTAATAATAAGTGAATAATTTGGAACTGTAAGGGCCAGAGCTATGGCTGCTTCTTTCCGCCTCCTCAGAAGAGGAAGCAGAAATAGAAGCAGCAGCAGATATCTGACCTAGCGAGTTCACAACTGAGAGGGCGAAAAAAGGACGGGTACTGTATTCGGCAGCGTCAACGTAGAGCACTTCTTTAGAAGTAGAAAATCGTTTTTCGAGAGTTTTTGCACGCTGTCGTCGACGTTGCTCGTGGTGCACAGGGTGCATGTTTTTAGGGAGCGGCGGAATGTGTAGATTCTTGTGTATTTCACGCGGAATAGTGTGTTTTGGCGTTAGTGGTTGGAGTTGGCCTGATACTGAGGGTATCGAGTATGTATCTTCCGGTCTGTGTGTTGGAAAGACGAGCATATTGTGAAGTTAAGTGTGCTTCAATAAGTTCAGTTAAGGTGTTCAATGTGCCTGTCTCCATGAGCCGTGCGGTGGACGTTCGAATGGGGACTCCGAGAGCGAATTTGTAGATTTTGCGTAACAAAGTGTCTACGTTATTTTGTTCTCTTCTCAGAAGGAACAGATAAGGGAGAGAATAAGTCACTTTATTGAGGACGAAGGCTTGGATGAGGCGGAGGAGCTCTGCCTCTCGTAGCCCGCCATGCTTATTAGATATCCTGCCTATAAGGCGTAGAGTGTGGTCCACAGTTGTTTGAAGTGCTTTAATGGTGTGTGTGTTTAGTCGATTTCGTTGTATGTGTAGTCCAAGCACCCTGAGTCTGTCAACTTTAGGCACGGGTGTATTGTTCAGTGTTATTGTATATCAGAGATGTGCTTTTCAGAGCCCCGATGGGCAGGAAGGAGGAGCCAGTTCAGATTTAGTGGGTGAACAGGTCAGATTCATGTTACCCGCACAAACCACCACCCTGTCAGCAGCCAGTCTGCAGAGTTTCCTGAATGTGACCATCGGAGCTGCCTGTCATCCAGAGGGTAATATCATCTGCATAAAGTGAAAACTTGAGATCTGATATGGATCTCAGCGTTCGAGCCAGCGGCATCATCGCGATGTTAAAAAGGAAAGGTGATAACACTGATCCTTGAGGTGTGCCGAAACTCCCCAAGGAGTAAGAACAAGAGTGTTCAGACCCAATGTAAATAGTTGCCGTACGGTTCGAAGGAACGCAGATATGTAATCATGAATCTTTTTACCAACGCCTATAGCGCTCAGTTCACTCAATATGGCAGTGTGGCTGACGTTGTTAAAAGCCCCATGGAGATCGAGACTGAGAATTGCTTGAGTATCGAGGCTAGAGTTAGGGATAATGATGTCATGCTTCAGTCGAAGCATGACATCTTGGCTGGAAAGGGATTTACGGAAGCCTATCATTTCGTGAGGGTATAAGTTGTGTTCTTCTATAAATTTGCTAAGGCGGTTGAGGATTACATGTTCAAGTGTTTTTCCGATGCATGAAGTGAGGGAAATCGGACGTAGGTTGGCTGTGTTTATGGGCTTACCAGGTTTTGGTATGAAAATAACTCTGGCGTCCTTCCACGCAGCCGGCAAGGTAGAAGTGTCGAAGCAGTGGTTAAAAAATTTAGTGAGGGCTATAATTGAGTTTTCATCTAAGTTGCGGAGAAGTTTATTATTGACGAGGTCAGGGCCTGGTGCAGATGAGGTGCGAAGGTTCGCAAGCGCGTGTCTAACCTCAGCCTCCGTTATGGGGCTACTGAGATCATCATTTGGTTGTCCGATATATTCAGGTGCATCGTATCGATACGCGCTGGGTAGGTGTTTGTCGCGAAGATCATTAAAAAGAGTGTTTAAGTTACCTTTGTGCGAGTGAAGTAGTTTGTTAATGTGATGATTATTTGCGGTACGTGATATGGTAGGGTCTAATAAATGCCGCAGGAGCTGCCATGTCATCTTGCTGTCTAGGTGGCCATGCATGCTTTCGCATTTCTGGGTCCATTGTTGACAAGCAAGCTGTATGGCATAGTCCTGGATTTGCAAATCGAGTCTCGCAATTCTCAGTCTCAGTCGGCGATTGTGTCGCCTCTTCTTCCAGCGTTTGAGGAGAGATTGCTTAGCTTCCCACATGTGAAGAAGTCGGGTGTCAACTATTGTAAAAGGCGTATCAGGTGGTAACATGGTGGTATGCGTTTTTGTGTCAGTGTGCAATTGCTGTACCCATTCCGAGATATCATCTATCTCAGTAGGCGCCGAGCAATGACGGGCCTCGCGAAACTTGTTCCAGTTAATAAGGCTCAGGCGCTTGGGAGCTAAAGGTTTGTGTCGGAAGTGTATGGTAGTTTGAATAATGTAGTGGTCACTACCGAAGTTAATGTTCAGGTTGGTCCATGTGACAAAGTGAACGCGATGGCTGAGTGTAAGATCGGGAGATGTATCTTTAGCTACACTATTACCTAATCTAGTGGGCATGTCTATATTGTTGTGGAGGGTGAGGCGGTGATCCTGTATGTGAACCCATAAAGCCCTACCCTTGGGTGTAGAAACAGAGTGGCCCCATACTTGATTTGGTGCATTAAAATCACCAAGTATTAGGAGAGGGTGATGTTTCGCGGCCGCAATGGCTCGGGCAAAGAGAATATTGAAGCGATGGTGTTTCGCCTGTGGCCTACTATAGACGTTTAATACGTATAAGGCGACTCTTGAGTTTTACAAGGAAGGACCTCCAAAAAGTTGTGCTCCACATCGATGCCGTCGAAATTAGAGTGAGTTACCGTCAAATGTTTTTGCGTTAATATTGCAGTATCGGGAGAATTTAGAGATTTAGTTTGGTGTACACTGTAACCGGGAAAAGTTATGTTTCCGTGGGTCTCTTGTAGGGCAATGACTGCAGGGGGTTTGGGGCAGGAGGCCAAATATTGTTGAAGAGTCGCTTTCTTTTTGCGGAACCCCCTGCAGTTCCATTGCCATACTACAAAGTTCGAGCGATTAGGGTTTGCAGCCATTGTCGGGAGGGGGTGTAGGAGAGAGGGCGGTTACGGCTATATTTGGATTGTTGGCCGTGACGGCCGCAATCCATGCAGTGGTCTGCTGCATTTGAGTTTGTACAAAATCTAGAAACTTGTCAAGTTTGTCATTTATGGCAGCTTGGCCCGTCTCCTGAGCTGTGAATCTGCTCTCTATGTGAGAAATCTTACTTTCAATGACGGCGAATTTCTTCTGTGTTTTATTTTCGAGGGCGTTTATCCTATCGTTAAGAGTTAGAACTGAGTCGCTGAGAGATTCTTCTTCGCGTGGTGTGGCAGGGGTTTTGCGCTTATTTGAGGGTGGCAGCTGGGAGGTGTCTCGAGGCATTGTAGTGTCCATGTCAGTAGGAGGAAGAGGTATCGTGGGTTCAACAGCAGGGGGCGAGTGAGCAGGAATGAGAGATCGTGGTTCGGAATGCTGCGAAAGATTGCTAAGGGGCATTCGGGATTGTAGCTCGAGCTTTAACTTTTGAATTTCTGCCTTGAGGCTAGCGTTTTCAGCTAGAACTGTTTCTAGGCTAATGTTTTGAGATAAGGAGCAGTTAGAGGAAGCTGCCTGTGCCCAGCTTACCTTTAATGGGTTTGGCAGATGACTTGTGGAATGGGGGTTCGTTGACTGGGTCGGGAAGTCAAGTTCTTTGGGAGTCGAGTTTGGGCCCCGCCTCTTGCTCTTGCTGCGACCCCGCTGTGGGCCACGCTCTTGCGAGCGATTAAGGCTCGGTGTCCGGGATGATGGAACTTCTGAGGGCTTAGGTGTCTGGTATTTAGGTGTCTTGGTCTTGTAACGCTGTTTGCACAATGGGGAACCGGTGATGTGAGCTCCACCACACACGACACAGACGGGTTCACATTCATGGTCCATTGAGGAATCCTTCAGTCCGCACTTGTGACAGATTGCATCGGGAGTAGAGGGGCAGACATCCTGGCGATGTCCAATTTTTCGGCAACGGGTGCAGGCTTCCACCTTCAGTCGGAATGGGCGGCAGCGAAGCGTGCAGCCTTCGTAGTTGATGTAAAAAGGGACGTGCGTGCCACGGAAAACAACCAAGATGGTTTCGGTGGTGCTCAGTCGGCGAGCGGCCCCAATGGTCATGGCTGGATTACATCTTTGGAGGGTTGGAAGGATTTCCTCTTCAGCGTAATCCAGAGGGAGATGAAACCTTCCACGACAAGAATCTACAGGGTCGGCAACGTGGGTGACGACTTCATAGGGGACTCCGTTGAACTTTAAGGTCCGGATGTTGTGGTATAAATCTGCTCGGTCCATGCTTGACGTACTCACGAGCACTGTGTGACTGGTGGGATTGACCCTGATTTGATCAGGGCTGCTGATGGGAAGTCCAACTGCTTTGAGAACGAGTTGTCGTAAGACACAGGGGTGCAACTTGGTACAGTCGAGACCCCCGCGTATCCGAAGAATCACCTTGTAGTCCGCATCGGGCAGTGGTGGAGGTTTAGGCTCCCATGAAGATGGTTTCTTCAGATCCGCTGCGCAGGTGTCAGCCGATGAACCAGTGGGACGAAGGTCAGCATGTAGAGCACGCCATGAGCGAGCGGCGCCGCCTCCAGCAGCGACGCCCGCTGCGACGCTGGCCGCGTCGCGCTGGGCGCCTCCACTCATACTAGGCCGGCGGTTAGGCCTAGCGCGGAAGCGGTCGAGCTGAACAATAAACAGTCAGCACTGTTCTCAAGGAGCATTATCACATCCCAACAAGGTGTCGAATGGGTGCCAGGTCCACTTACAGTTGGTGTGATGTGTGATCCAGTGTCCAAGGACCTGAAGAGGTGGTCATAACACGGTAAGTAGCCGGAGCCAAACGTACACACGTCAGCGTTTGATCGGATAATATACTGCCCTCCGTCACCTACGCCTACAACACCGCCTCTCAGAGCACGACTGGTTTTTCACCTTTCTACTTGCTGTACGGAAGGCACCCGTCGCATACCATGGACACAATGCTCCCGTACACGCTGGATCCATCTGAGTGTACCTATTTCCGAGAGAGCCAGGCTTGCTGAAGAGTGTCGCGAGCTTGCCAAGACTTTTACGACGCAAGAGCAAGAGCGGCAGAAGAGTATTCGTGATAGCTCCACCACTTCTGAGCCCACGTTCCTTCCTGGTGCGCTTGTATGGCTCTCGATCCTGACCTCTGCCGCTGGCCTCTCTTCCAAACTACGTCCCAAATACGAAGGCCCCTACCATGTTGATTGATATAATATGTGGGGTTTAACGTCCCAAAACCACCATATGATTATGAGAGACGCCGTAGTGGAGGGCTTCGGAAATTTTGACCACCTGGGGTTCTTTAACGTGCACCCAAGTCTGAGTACACGGGCCTACAACATTTCCGCCTCCATCGGAAATGCAACCGCCGCAGCCGGGATTCGAACCCGCGACCTGCGGGTCAGCAGCCGAGTACCTTAGCCACTAGACCACCGCGGCGGGGGGCCCCTACCGTGTCATCGAGCGCACCTCACCCGTCAACTATCTGATTGAACCCGTTGAACAATCTTCGGACATGCGCCGCCGTGGGCGAGACATCGTCAACGTGGAGCGCCTGAAGGCTTATTATGACCCGCTCATAATAACAAGCTGTTAGGTCACCAGGAGGCTCCCTCTTCGACCCCGGGGTAATTGTAGCGAAGCCTCCGAACCCTGAAATGGGTAGAACTCTTGAGTACCTCCTAGTGGGGCTACCCAACAAGAACGCCGCTCGCGCTGAGAGTCCGTGCTTGGCCGTTACTGTCGCCATTGTTTATACTCGCTGTCTGCCTGCTAATAAACGCCATAACAATATATATATATATATATATATATATATATATATATATATATATACATATATATATATATATATATATATATATATATATATATATATATATATAAAATTCGGCTTGAGCAGACAAACGTGCGGAAACTTTTATTGCTCCTACGTTTCGGCCCCCAATGTATATAAGCAGCACGTTGACGTTTGCAATGTATTCCCTGACGAAGGCCGGACCCCGGCCGAATTGTAGGAGCAATAAAAGTGTTCGCACGTTTGTCCGCTCAAGCCAATTTCTATTCATCATTGTATTCACAGAAAACACTCGCTGGATATATATATATATATATATATATATATATATATATATATATATATATATATATATATATATATATATATATATAATGTAAGGTGGCGTCCGGTACCCTCAAGACTTCTGTATTGTCTCGAGTATGTGCCCCACAACCTAAGCTTGACTAGTGATGATGAGTATGTACAGATGAAAAGATGGGACGCATGAACAATGCTCACACTTATTTTCCCCACGCACATGAGCGGCCGGCCCAGCCGAGACTTAGGCGGGAAATGTACGGCGAACAAAGAATGTAAGACGTGAAACGTGGATTATCTTGGAGGCACGGTAACGACGGTCCGAGGAACCCTCTACAAGAGTGACAAGGTAATTGACAGGAGATGTCCGTTCAGAAATAACGTAAGGTCCGAGAAAGCGTGACTGAAACTTTTCACAAAATCCTGGAGTGCGAACAGGCGTCAAAAGTAATACTTCATCTCCAGGATGGAAAGTGACGTCTCGACGGAAGCTGTCATAGCGTTGCTTGCGGTCTTGTTGACTGGCCTCCGTGTTGAGTTGAGCACGTTGCCGTGCCTCAACAAGCCTGGAAACGAAATGTTCTGGCGTGGTTGTGGACGTTTTAGTCGTTAAATTGAAGAAAGAGGCATCAATGGTGAATGTCGGCGCACGACCATAGACGAGGAAGAAAGGTGAATACCCGGTATAAACAAGAGCCCATTCCACAGGTGGAATCTCTTAAATATTTGGGAGTAACTTATAATGCCAACCTAAACAGGACTCCTCACATAGAAAGCATGGCATCTAAAGCACAACGCGCCTTAGGAATTCTTCGTAGACTGAGCAGCCGCCGATATGGTCTACGCAGAAGCACAATGGTGATGATCTATAAAATGTATATGCGACCAATCCTAGAATTCGGGTGCGTATTGTTCTCAGGTGGCCCTGCCTATAAAATAAAGCCTCTGGTTATGCTGGGACGAGAAGCCTTGAGATTGTGTCTAGGACTTCCGAGGTTTGTAAGAAACAATGTTTTGTATCAGGAAGCACGATTACCTACATTGCCTTGCCGTTTTCGTATTCTAACGGTTCAGACGTTTCTGAAATTTTATAGCTATGCGCCAAGACGATCTGAGTATGATTTTATAAATGACCCAGACAGCTTTTCTCTTGCCCATTGGCCACGCTTTCGAACACCTCAAATTGCTTTTGTCCAGAAACAACTAGATAGGTTAAATGTAAAAAAAATTCGAGATGTGATTGCTGCGCAGGATACAAATCAAATTCTTAAGATTGAATTCGATGACGTTTTTCCCTCTAAGCCCAAATTACAATCCTATAGGGTCTTAAATAGCCGACTGCAGGATTACCTTGCACACGCGGAAACGAATAACATTATAGCCACAGATGTTTCAGTATTGGATGAAAAGACAGGTGTAGGTATATACTCACATTCGCTTGACTGGTCTTTTTCATTAAGATTACCGGATTTCACCCCAGTTTTTGAAGCTGAGCTGTTGGCAATAGTTCTAGCGCTGCGAAAGCTACCTTTGAATGCCGCTAATGCGATCATAATAACGGATTCCCAGTCAGTATGTACGTCGATTACGGCGTCAACAAAATCGATGGCCTTAAAGACGCTCCTTATGCTAGTTCCTCCTCAGCTGCAGCTACTGAAATTAGTATGGGTACCCGGACATTGCGGCTTAGAAGTAAATGAAATCGCCGACTCTCTAGCACGAGCAGCATTGGAAGGGCCAGTACTCTCAGTCCTTCCCGAAGTGGCCACTATAACAGCGACAAGATACAGAAAGCTTGCGCTCAGTGCAGACGCTATGGAAGCAATATTGTCAACACCAGAATTTACTCACTTAAGATTTTCATGGAAAAGTCATTGGTGTCCTACAAAACAGTTGGAAACCATAATAACCAGATTTCGATGTCGTGTCCCCCCGTTAAATTTCTATTCACATAGGGCTGGTCTGGCGATATCACCACTATGCAACTTTTGTTCAGAATTGGAAACAATAGAGCACTATTTTTTATCATGTCGCCGATACAAATTGCTTAGGAAAACATTCTTAGCCCCCCCATTCGCTAGCCTGGGGTTGAATTTCACTATAGAAAACATACTTTCCTTCGGTGCTTACGATCTAGGCTTCAGCCACGAGAACGTTTTCTACGCAGTTGGCAAGTACCTGAATGAAAGTAAAATAATTAAGCTTTTAATTGCATGATTATTATGCATGCAAAAAAATAACTCCAACGAACACAAGAGCATTGTTTAACTATCCTGATTCTTATTCAAGGTAATGAATAGTTGTCTTATCTGCACGAGTGACAAGCAACTATTGCACTCCATTCATTCTGACTAGGGTGTCTTTAATTTTTTTGATTCTTTTTTTCTGGTGGGTTGTTTCGATATTAAAAAAAACTTACTTAATTAAGTCATCGATTCTTGGCCAATCCCCCTGAGTGGGTACGAGCCATGTCTGTGAATTCATCATCATCATCATCATCATCATCATCATCATCATCATCATCATCATCATCGGTGGTTCGTTGAACAGCGGTGTTGTGTGCAAATATTACGAACGGCAAGATTTTGTTCCAGTTATCGTGGTTTGGTCCGATGTAGATGGATATCATGTCGGTTAGAGTCCGGTGGAATCGCTCTGTCAGGCCATTTGTCTGCGGGTGGTAAGCGGATGTGGTCTTATGAACTGAGCGACAAGTTTTTAGGATTTAATCGAGAATTGTGGACAGGAAGGCCTTGCTTTGGTCACTCAACAACGCGCAAGGTGCACCATGACGCAACACAATGGCTTCTATAAAGAAGGCGGCAACGTCTGATGCAGAGCTAGTGCGTAGAGGAGAAGTCTCTGCGTATCGTGTGAGGTGGTCGACAGCTGTGACAATCCAGCGGTGGCCCGCTGGCGTTACGGGAAGTGGCCCGACGAGGTCTATTCTGACAATGACAAAAGGTGTATCGGGACATGAAATGGGTTGTAATAGGCCAGCAGGAGCTGAAGTTGGTCGTTTCCGGCGTTGACAAAGTGTGCAAGAAGCGACATAATTAGCCACAAAGGTAGAAAGACCAGGCCAAAAGAAACGGCTCCTAACGCGGTTGTAGGTCTTTTGGAATCCTAAGTGTCCAGCTGATGGGTCATCGTGCAATGCTTCGAGAACTTGTTTTCGCAGCGAACGGGTAAGTACTGGCACCCACCGATGCCCATCCGCATTGTAAGTATAGCGCTGCAGGACGTTGATCTCTAGCTTGAACGGCCGTAGCTGACGACGTAGTCTGGCATTAGGTGGAGAAGACGAGCCATTCAAGTATCCGATGATGTGGTTACAGTAGGAGTCGTCACGTTGGCACACGGCAAACTGGGCGCTGCTGTTTAAAGATAGTGACCCAGCAACTGCCAGGGGTGATAACGTGGGTGAAGAGGAAGCCGCTTGATCACTTGAGGGGCATTGAGGATTCGTGGTTGGAGATGAAAGTGGCAGAGGGCAGTGAGAGAGAGCGTCAGCATCCTGATGCTGTTTGCCAGACCTGTACAAAACGTCAAAAGTGTACTCTTGCAAACGAAGTATCCAGCGACCGAGGCGCCCTGACAAATTCTTCAGCGAGGACAACCAGCATAGGGCATGGTGGTCGGTGATCACAGTGAAGTGGCGTCCATACAGATAAGGTCGAAATTTCTGGATGGCCCAAACGACAGCGAGACACTCCTGCTCTGTTATCGAGTAGTTCTGCTCCACAGGTGTTAGTGCGCGGCTGGCATACGCAACTACTCACTCACGTGATGTTTCATTGCGCTGCAGGAGGACAGCACCGATTCCGTGGCCTCTGGCATCTGTGTGCAGGAAAGAGGGTGCACTCTCATCGAAGTGACGGAGGACGGGGTCTGATGTCAGAGCACGCTTAAGGGCTTGGAAAACACACTTGCACTCGTCAGTCCACGTGAAAGCTGTTCCTGACGTCAGAAGCTTGTGTAACGGCCCCGCAATGGCAGCAAAGTGACGGATGAAACGGCGAAAGTAAGACGCCAGGCCCACAAAACTTCGCAATTATTTTTTGATTGCCTGGACGTGGAAGACTAATTACGGCAGCAACCTTGTCGGGGTCGGGTCGAATTCCATCTTTGCTGACAAGGTGACCCAATACTTTGATGCTTGTGCTGGCGAAGTGGCACTTCTTTGTATTGAGCTCTAGACCAGCGTTGGAAATGCACGTTAGAAGTTCGTCCAAACGCTTAAGGTGCTGAGGAAAAGTAGAAGATTAAATTACGATGTCGTCTAAGTAACATAAACAGGTTTTTCATTTGAGACCACGTAAGACGGTATCTATCATGCGCTTGAATGTTGCTGGAGCGTTGCATAAGCCAAAAGGCATGACGTTAAATTCGTAAAGCCCGTCAGGCGTCACAAACGCTGTTTTCTCCTTGTCTGCTTCGCGCATAGGAATTTGCCAACACCCGGATCTGCGCCTTGTAGGGAGTCCAGGGCATCATCTATGCGTGGCAAAGGATATACGTCTTTTTTCGTGATCTTATTGAGCGCACTGTAATCAACACAAAAGCGGACAGAGCCATCCTTTTTCCGGACCAACACCAGAGGAGACGACCAAGAGCTGGATGAAGGTAAAATAATATCCCGTTTGAGCATGTCGGCGGCGTTTTCCTCAATAATTTGCCGTTCCGCCGAAGACAGACGGTATGGGCGGCGGCGTACAATGGAGCTGCCTTTAATTTCGATGCTGTGCTCTGCAACAGAGGTGCAGCCCAGAACTTTGGAATGTACGTCAAACAAAAGGCTGTGCTTTTGGAGAAGGTCTAAGAGGTCTTTCTTTTGCTCGGCCGTGAGGTGAGGACTTATGGTGTCATTTAAAGCAACAGTGGTAGCCTTCATATCAGTTGTAGCAGACAAAGGCGTTGATTCTGCGTGAAGGGGAACCAGCGAGAAAGGCTCGCTGTCAGCGAAGCAGCTCACAGCAGTGCCTTGGGGCAGCATCACTGGCGATGAAGTTGGGTTCAAAGCGGTGACCAATGCTTTGCTGTCGTTAAACCGCACAAGGCCGGGTTCTATGGTAAGCCCCGCAGGTTTGGAGTGAACTGATGGGGCTATGAACACGTCACCGTTAACTATAGTATCCGAAGTGATCGTGAGAATTTGTTCATCTCCTGGCGAAATGAAACAATCAGCGGCAGCAACGAAACGGAAGCTGTATGGATCGACATCGGATGAACTTTCAGTAGCTGACATTTCAATTACTCGCTGACGACACGGTATGAAAGCTGATGCCGAAGAAAGAAAGTCCCATTCTAAAATTCTATGAAATCTATGAAAACGCGGACTGTGCATACATTTGAAGGCTGAATAGGGACTCTATCTGCGCAACGAAGGGGAGGGCTATCGTATGGGGTCCTAACTTTTTTCAAGCAGGCACAAAACTCTGCACGAATTACGGAAAGTGATGCGTCTGTGTCTACCAGTGCCTCTGTCTGTATACCTTCAACGTACACTAATAAAACATTCGATTGGCGGTCCGGAGGAGTATGACGCAGTTCGAAAGATGCAGCTTTCCCTCCCGAAGCTGCACTGTTTAGTTTTCCAGTTGGCGGTCAGGAATTGAAGTAGAAGGTCGGAGAGGAGAAGACGGACGCCGCATCGGTGAAGGTGAGCGACGACGTGAGAAACGGGAACTGCCAACTGAGCCAAAGTTCTGCGGAGACGGCAACCGACGTGTGCTGTTCACATACAGTCGGCGATAGGGTGGTACAGTGGGGTAGAAATCGTCCCATTCAAAGTCATCGTAGCTTTGTCTTTCGTCTCGCTGACGGCGTCGGCAAATCCTTGAAATGTGACCACGGATGCCGCAATAGAAGCAAGTCGGCCGCGAAATGCGCCAGTCGTTGTAAGGCTGGGAAGATGGTCGCGGTGCGAGTGAGTTGAGCGAACCATGCAATTCGGCCGCTGGTAGCTGCATTGGGCTTTGCTGGGGTGCAGGCGTCCTAGCAGTAACTTGAGCATACGTTGGCATGGCCACAGGATATGAGCTCGGAACTGGTGAGATTGTCATCGAGGCCAGGCTTTGCCGGGGCGCAGATGTCGTTGCAGCAACGTGTGCATAACTTGGAATTGGCACGGGATGTGAACTCGGAACTGGTGTACCTGTGATCAATGCCACTTCCTCCCTCACGACGTCGCGTAAACTAGTAGAAGGTGGCGTTGTTCGGATATCAAGGGGGCAAGGTGAAGTCTGTGCATGAAGTTCCTCGCGGATGATAGAGTGGATCAATGCACGCAGCTCTCTTGTGTCATGACTCGAGCGGAGATCAGGCATATCAGGTTGCACCCGAGTAGTTTGAAGCTCCTCGAGGAGCTGACAGGTAGCTACAACATCGGCTACGGTCTGGGGATTCTGCACCACAAGCGCATTAAAAGCGACAATCCCAATGCCTTTTAGCAGGTGGCGCACACGGTTGTTTTCCGCCATATGGTTGTCGATGCGGCGGCATAGGGCGAGAACATCTTCAGTGTAAAAAGTGTAAGACTCGCCGGGGCGTTGAACACGTGCACCAAGCCTTTTCTTGGCGATATCCGGGCGCACCGACGGGTTGGCGGAAATCTGGCGGAGCTGGCGCGTAAAGGCGGGCCATGTCGAAAAATCTGTAGCGTGGTTTAAAAACCACGTTTTTGCGATGCCGCTCAAGTAGAATGCAACGTGGGTGAGTTTGGCAGGCTCATCCCAGTTGTTGATGGCACTCACGTGGTCATACTCCTCGATCCAGTCTTTCACGTCCTCACCCGGAAGCCCTGCGAACAGCGGAGGATCCTTTTGATAGCTGGTGACCAGGTGAGAAGGGTTTCTTGGTGGCGGGAGCGGTGGTGCAGCTGCTGCGCTGGGCTGGTCGGCTTGCGACATTACCGAACCCAGGTAGTTTAAGCGGCGGCCTGAACGGAGCTCCAGGAATGTGTTCTAGAAGACGCTGGGGTTGTTCGAGAACGCGAGAGGACGCAGGAATCGGGCAGCACCTCCACCACTTGTAAGATGGCGTCCAGTACCCTCAAGACTCTTCTTTATTGTCTCGAGCATGTGCCCCACAACCTAAGCTTGACTAGTGATGATGAGTATGTACAGATGAAAAGATGGGACGCATTAATAATGCTCACAATATATATATATATATATATATATATATATATATATATATATATATATATATATATATATATTCAAAATAGAGCGTACTTTGTTCCGTGAATCTATCTGTCCATTCATACGTACGCCCTTCAGCCCACCTGACCGTCCGAGCATCCGTTAATCCATCCGCCATTGCGGGCATTTGGTGATTCATCCGTCCGTCCATCAGTCCGTGACTTCATAAATTTCAATGCCTGTTCGACGAACGCCTGTGCCCATTGAAACGGTTAGAATGGAACGCGTTGTGCACGTCTTCCTGCTTGCCTGATGTGATGGGCACAGACGCTACACAAGCAAAGCGCGAGCGATGTAGAGTCCGACGCGAGGCGTGACCGGCACACCCCGGCGGCCAGCTGGCACCGTTCATTGACCAGGGGGAGCTGCGTTTCCCACATGCCCCGTCCCAAGTTCGCTAATATTGGCCGCAGGGGGAACGCATGAAATAGACGCGAGCACGCGTCCCTCAAAGCGCGGCCACAATCCGCCCATTCATGCCGGGAGGAAGGCGCCTGCATCGCGTTTCATTTTTGCCGACCGGTTTCATTAATAATTTTTTATCCGCTAGGTTTTACGTTCTGGCACCGCTGTCACACTGCGGAAAATTCGACTACGTGGTGCCTTAGAAAGATTTCACAATCATCCGAGGAGCTTTCCTCCATTATCAGCATTCACGTTGTGGATAGGCTGCCAATTTTATTAGGACAGCCGTATCAAAGCAACTTCGCCATCTGGCACGTAGTATTTCACTAAAGCAGTGGAGTACGCCAAGCGTACTATACGCTATATTGGCTACATCAGCGTAACCTTTCGCTTCATCCTCGACTTCCACATGAACTTGGTCATCGACATAGCTTCACTTCTCTGTCTGTTTCGGTAGGGAGTTGCGTTGAGGTGAAAACACGCTGTACGTAGTCAGCGTCAGAAAATCAGTGACCACGAGAAAAAAAATAGCTGCGTAATCCCACTACTTCGGCAGGCTGCTTTGATTTTAAACTTTAACCCCATTATAAATCTTCCTAACAAAACGTATTGCGCTATTCGACAAAACAGAGTGACAAATACAAGGAAAATTTCAAGTTTCCTCAGATTTAGATGTTTATAAAAATTCGACCCCAACTGAACAATAATCGAGACAAACAACCCTGATGCATGTGAGATTTACGCCACCGGTCCTGCAAGTTCCAACAAATTCACCACTATATTTCCTTTTCCCTTTCATCTTTCTCAATTTCCCATTTCCTGCTCAATTTTTCAAGCGTACTGTAGCCACCAACTAGATGTTTTTTGTACTTAATGTTCTTGTCGCTTTTCGTTACCTTCTTGGTAACGTTACCTCTTCTATTTGCTCCTCTCTTTCTTTTGTCTTCTCCCTTTCTTTTCCTTCTGTCTCAGTGCGCAATGTTTCCTCCTACAACTTTTTTCCTCATGCATGCCGGCCACTGGACGTTACTTCACGTGTTCAGCAGCTCCACACTTCAGCTTCTACAGACAACAACAATGTTGTGCTCTCACCGGCGCTGCGTTTTTCGCCAGCTGGATGCTTCTGAAATAAATGCCTAGAAGTAGTTGTGTTAGAGGAATATTTTCTGCTCACCCAGATGCCATCACTGGCTCAGGTTTCGAAAATGGTCGCATGTCCATCGTACCTATTGACAGGCCCCAGAAATGTTGCTATAGCGGGGATATATTTGATGCTTCGGGCCCAGTCGCAGTCACTTCTAACGTGCGCGCCGCGCTGCCAGACATTTGTTGAGTGATAGATCATGCCGTCACACTTATTTTTCAGTACCGTTACGCACTATCTGTCGTCTGCGCCAGGAACCCATTCACCTACGGGTATCTCTGGCAATCGGCACCGGATAGCCTCGTTGACTGCGCAGAGAGTTGGAAAAGTTAGCAAAAAAGAGACCGTACAACAGAACAGCTCATCAGAACAACACACCTGTGGAGAACGTGGACTGCACTTTCAAAGAGAGAGAAAACAAAACGCCAAACCTGCGCAGAGAATCCCGAGTAGTCGCGCCATGCCTATCCATCTATCTTCCTACGGTTTGGCGCACGCGTGGTCGTTTCCTTAACTTGGCACAAACCAAAAATAGTGAAGGACTACATGAGCGCATCGCAAACTCGACTAGCAGGCCACGACATGATTAATTTGAATTTCCATCTTCGGGTACACGTGGCCCGTGGCACGTGTTTTGTTTTATAAAACTCCAATGTGTCGTTTTATTGTTCACGTGAGAAAAAGGCTCAATATTGGTTTTTACAAAACTCGGAAATAAATATTCTTGTTCAGAGAGTTGCATGCAAAACAGTTGTATTATAACTATTTATGTTTACGTTCTAAAGTGAAGAGCCCAACTGTTTTATATATTATCGGATGACACCACTCACGCCATCACACACCTGCGATCAAGACCGTAGAAAAATGGCCTAAGACTAACCCTCAACACTTTTCCTCTAAAAATGCACGTGAAATTATCGTACTCGCTAAACTCGTAAAGTCGACACGGAAATGTCTGCGCTAACACTGACTTGGGAAGTATTCTTAAGAAACGTAGAATTCGCTTCCACTTCTAACTCAAAAATAACTACTTATTACCTTCAATTCAAAGCAACCAAACTTCATTTTTGTCTAAGTATTTCTACTATGAAGTGCACTTCACTAGCGTTCGTAATCTGGCGGTCTCCGAGTTGCGACACTAAATATAAAGTCTCTTTTGGCTGCAAGAAATATGTCACATTGTAAGCAAAGTTTTTTCATGGCAGTGGAAGCTTTGCACACCAAGAGCGCGAACATTGTAGCAGATGACGCGAAGCCACACCTGCAGGCACTGCCGCGCAGGCACAGGTTTGCTTCGATGCGCGGCCGCGCTGGCAGTAGTGGCGCACCGCGTAGCGCGGCCACGCGCTCACACGTTCAGCCTAGCAGTGGCCGGCACTGTACGTATTTTTTTGTGAGCCCCACTTATCTGAACGGGTTTTTTCAAGCAGCGGAGTATGGCCCCGTTCATCGGGTAATTTCGCTTTTTTATCTACGACGCCACCACACATCCTCCGATTCTTTTTCTCTGGCTACCCATCGATAAGCATACTGGCAAAGTGCAAGGCGATTATCGCGCTCTGCTGCTGCGTTGGGTAGCGGGTTCACTTCCTTGTTGCAGCAGCCGCATTTCCACGTCCTCTACAAGCAACACCGCCTTATAATAATAATAATCACCATCATCATGACGATGGCCATAATGGCAACAGTAGATAGTATTAATAATTGATCACCTCACTATCACCTATCTTACTTGTGAGGCTGAAACACCAACGTATTGTCTTCATATCATGCTATCTTTCCGAAAAAGACAAAAAAAAAGAAAGGAAATGGTTGTATTGGACTACCCCTAGGATACGACAAGAATATCAATAAAAACAAAAACGACAAACGTATTTAAAGTTTACAGCCCATCCATGGAGTGAATGATGATGAGTGGGGCAAAGCATTCATTCGCGCATCCGTGCACCCGTCCTTGCATCCGTCCACACATCCATCCATCCGTCCATCCATTCGTCCAGGCATCCGTACGTTTGTCTGTCTGTCTGTTCGTCCATGCATCCATCCGTCCGTCTAGTGAGCACTCCAAGTACCGCCATCTCGCGTCTTTTAATCATAGAGAGAGAATAAAACATTTATTTGTGACCGAGGAAGGAGTGTCGGTGAGTAGGCTCCTTAGTCCGGAATCCCATTGGCACGGACCGCTGTTCTCGCTCGTCTCACGAGGGCCTCTTGGGTCTTTGGATCCGAGCCGGACAGAGCTGCCCCCACCCGACAGAGTTGTGCTACAGTGAACTAGATACGAGTAGTGGGACGAGGGCGATTCCCCCGGTGAGGCCGTTTTCACGGAAACCACTAGACGGCGCTGCGGCGACTTCCTCGAAGTAGAATTTATCGAAGTAGAGGCATTAGGCCAACATCAAAAAAGAAAAAAAAGTTTTTTTTTTGTCGAGCCTGGTGGCATACTTGTCACCACCCCGTTATAAAGGGGACGCTCATAGCATCCATCCATCCATCCTGCGCAGTGCATCGAAATAGCAGAAAAGGAACAAAGGCCCCTGTGGCTAGCATTTTTGGATATCAAGGGAGCGTACAATAGCGTGGTTAAAGAGGAATTGTGGGGAATACTGGACACACTAGGCGTGGAACATGTAGTCATTAATCTTTTAAAGGGTATCTATAAAGGTAACAAGGTAGTTATAAAGTGGGAAAACAGGTATCCAACCAAGCCTGCAGAGATAAAACAGGCGCTTAGGCAGGGGTGTCCCCTGTCCCCCTTATTATTCATGATGTACCTACAAGGATTAGAGGCCAAATTAGAGAGAAGTGGACTGGGCTGCAACCTCTCTTTAGTCAAACAAGAAAACTTATTCATCAGGCACTACCAGAAATAATGTACGCAGATGATATAGTGCTAATGGCCAACAATAAGGAAGATTTGCACAGATTGATGGACATCTGCGGTAATGAGGGAGATAGGTTAGATTTTAGATTCAGTATGGAAAAATCAGCAGTCATAATTTTTAATGACACCGAAGGTAGTGAGCTTAGAATACAGGAGGTCACGCTAGAGATAACAGATAAATACATAAATCTGGGTGGATGGATAAGCAAGTGGACCGAGTACCTGAGGGAACACGAAATATACGTGACGACTAAAGGTTACAGGAATGCAGCAGTGATGAAAAATAGGGCACTGTGAAATTACAATAGGTATGATGTTGTGAGAGGAATATGGAAAGGGGTCATGTTTCCTCGGCTGACGTTCGGCAATGCGGTCTTGTGCATGACATCAGAAGTTCAAGCAAGATTAGAAATTATGCAACGTGGAATAGGTAGGCTTGCTTTAGGAGCTCACGGGCATACATCAAATCAGGGAGTAAAAGGTGATATGGGATGGACATCATTTGAGGGCAGAAAAGCTAGCAGCAAGATAAAATTTGAGAAGCGATTGAGAAAAATGAGGGAGGAGCGTTGAGCTGGGAAGGATTTCAGCTATTTGTACATGAAGAATGTCGATACAAAATGGAGGAAGCGAACCAGGAAATTGACTGGTAAATACTTAGAAAACGGCAGGTGGCCAAACCAAAAAGAACTATCGGTTAAGAAGAAAGTGAAGGAAACGGAGACGGACATGTGGAGAATGGGCATAATTAAGAAGTCCGCACTAGAGATCTATCAAACTTTTAAGCAGGAAATTGCCAAGGAAAGGATCTATGATAATACTCGAGGTAGTTCTCTACTGTTTGAGGCCAGGACGGGAGTACTGCTAACCAAGACATATCGGGCCAAATACGAAGAGGTAGACACAGTATGCAGTGCGTGTGGAGAGGAAGAAGAAACTGCCGAACACTTGATAATGTTCTGTAAAGGGCTTCACTCTATAGTTCAGGATGATGGTGCAGAGGTTTTCAAAGCACTGAGGTTTAGGGACCGGGAGGGCAAAATAGACTTTAAGCGGGTAGACTTAACTAGAAGGAGGTTATCTGATTGGTGGCTAAAGTCAAGGCATGAGTGAAAATTAAACTCTTCGCTGCAATTCTTGGTTCATTAAGTATTACGGCTGGGTGGCGCTAGCCACCACCCGATCTAAAGGGTACAGCCGTATCCATCCATCTATCCTGAAGCGCGCCGCAGTGGGCGCTTGTTTGCCGCACTTTCAAATCACGAGTGCAATACGTTTAACGGTGATGCAAGACCTCTGACTGTCTAAATTGTAAGCTGAGTCAACAAAAAGAGAACAAGTACTTTTGTCTTGAAAGCTTGAAGTCGTGAGATTTTAGGGACAAACCTGTCAGGGAAAACGTTTTTTGAACTGTGTGTGGCTACTCACAAAGAACAGAATGCGGCCCTGCACAGCCAATGCCGTGCTCGTAAAAAAGAAAAAAAAAGAAAAAGGACGGGACAGTGAGAGATAAACAAATGGAAAAAAATAGATCGAATTAGTTTATTTACACAAAGACACTCTTCAAAAGCTATATGTGTGAACACAAATCCAGACTTTTAGGTCATTCCTCTGAGCTTTTTTTTGCTCTCTGTCCAAGCGCAAATGCGTGATAGCACAGACGAAATATTTCTCGTGTTTGTTTCTTCTTTGTGAGCGTCGCACAGAATATGATTTAGGCAGAGGAAGTTTTCCTTCACGAGAGCCACAATGTTACAAAATACTGCTGTTTCTGGGTAGCTCCAAGACAATGGAGGGCGTCTGTTGGCATAAGTCAGGGCTGGGCACAGGCATTTGTAAAAGTATTCTGAAAGTACAAATATTTAAATACAAGTGCTGCAAGCCTAAAAATTAGAAGTACTGAGAAATATATTCATAGAAGACATAGCGAGATATTCTGGACATAATGTCGCAAAAAATGCGCTGCAGATAATTAAAATGCAATTGAGTCAGCCGTATCGCTCGACCCAGTAACAAACATCGCTTATTAGAGGTAAACTATGTTCTTAATTATTTATTACACACATGATCGATCTGTTTTGCCAGAAATTCTTACACTAATTACATCAAAGTAAGAGAAGCCTTTAAAGTAGACTGTCAGTACACAGAGCGCAGGTTCAATTTCAATTTAAGACTAGCGATATAGAAAAGGCTGGTATTCTTGTAGATGAACACAACTTCGTGTTATACAAAAGTGTTATACAAAAATTGTCTCTGAAAGGAAAATTGATTGTGTTTCACCATCCTTGAGCAACATCCAGGATCGTCAGCACTGCTTCCTCGATTATGCTGTCAGTTGCGTAAACACATAGAACATTCTGTGCGTGTGGGAGATTCTCCACTGATTTTTAATTGTCGCCGACTGGTGGGGCTCTTCTGACTAGCTAAGCACATACAAGCTTTTCTCTCGATAATAGATACACTTAGGCTCAGTTCCGACAAAAGACTAGCGAGATATCCATGCCTTTGCAGTATCGATACAGTTGATACAAAGGAAAAGTATTTTGCTACTGCGATACAAGTACGTTTTTCAAATGCATGTCGAAACAACAGCTCAATATTGTCGCTAGGTGAAAATAACAGAGTACAGGACGACGGTGTGACCAGAAAAACGAGGTCTGTATTAACAGAACAAAAGAGCAGCCACTTCGACTTCTTCTTTTTCAGAGGAATCGTGGGTGCTGTCCACGCTCATCACTTCGTCGTCCTCTGTCTTCTTGCCCGGCCTTTAGCCGTGACATTAGCCTCCCATTCTAGAAAGCATCGTCCCGATGCTTTATAATCAAAGCGGTTTGTACTCGTCGGAAACGCATGAGTTCATTCGGCGAAATAAGGCTTCATGCGTACCACGTGCACCACTTCTGGAGCATACCTTCGACGCTTTGAAGAGTGCGCAGTATCAGAGACAACCTCATAATTAATGTCACTGAGACGTCGCAGAACTTTATAGGGACCGAAGTACCGTCTTAACAGTTTTTCTGAGAGGCCACGGCGCCGAATAGGTGTCCATATCCAAACTTTCTCTCCTGGCTCGTAGGAGACTGGTCGGTGACGAAGGTTGTACCGTCTTGAATCGTAGTCCTGCTGGCGACTAATACGTAGGCGTGCAAGTTGTCGGGCTTCTTCGGCCAGCTGAGTGATATAATCAGCATCCGTTTCAGCGTCTTCGCACTCGTGCGGAAGCATAGCATCCAGCATAGTGGCTACTTCACGACCATGAAGAAGGCGGAATGGCGTTGTTCTTGTTGTTTCTTGATAAGCCGTGTTATAGGCGAACGTGACATACGGCAAGATCTCATCCCAGTTTTTATGCTCTACATCGACGTACATGCAGAGCATATCCGCTAGTGTCTTGTTGAGACGTTCCGTGAGACCATTCGCTTGCGGATGATACGCCGTTGTTCGCCGGTGGGATGTGCCACTAAGTCTTAAAACTGTCTGTAATAGTTCGGCTGCGAATGCAGTTCCCCTGTCAGTTATTACCACTGAAGGAGCACCATGCCTCAGCACCACATTCTCTACGAAAAATCGGGCTGCTTCACTTGCCGTGCCCCTCTCCAAAGCCTTGGTTTCGGCGTACGAGTGAGGTAGTCGGTGGCTACTATAATCCATCTGCGACCTGCTGATGAGGTTGGAAATGGGCCCAAAAGATCCATTCCGACTTGAGCGAATGGAGTAACAGGCACGTCAATAGGATGGAGGAGGCCTGCTGGTTTGACGGGTGGAACTTTTCTGCGCTGGCAATCAAGGCACGTCCAAACATAGTGTTGAACGGTTGCCGTCAGTCGTGGCCAGTAGTATTTCTGCCTCACTCTGCACAACGTACGCGTGTAACCCAGGTGGCCGGATGTTGGTTCATCGTGACATGCCTGTAATACTTCGCTCCTTAGAGATGTTGGGATGACGAGTAAGTAGTCGTTTCCGTGTGGCGTGAAGTTCATCTTATACAGGACGTCGTTGCGCAAGCAAAATGACGAAAGCCCTCTCGCAAACAGTCTAGGTACAGCTGAAGTGCCACCCTCTAAAAAACGTATTATGGGTTCTAGTTCGGGGTCGTCTCGTTGCAGCTGTGCGACTGTTGCCGTGTTTACAACTCCGACAAAGGCTGTATCGTCATCTTCTGCCATCGCAGGTTCGTATGGCGCACGAGAAAGGCAATCAGCGTCTGAATGTCGCTTCCCCAATCTGTAGACCACCGTCATGTCAAATTCTTGAAGCTTCAGGCTCCAGCGCGCCAACCGTCCTAAAGGGTCTCTTAAATTCGTCAGCCAGCAGAGGGAGTGATGGTCGCTGACCACATTAAAAGGACGACCATACAGGTATGGGCGGAATTTTATAACCACCCACACCACCGCAAGGCACTCTTTTTCCGTAGTGGAATAATTTTCTTCCGCACGTCAAAGAGTTCTGCTCGCGTAAGCAATTACTCGTTCGGCGCCATCCTGCCACTGCACGAGTACAGCTCCTAATCCGACATTGCTAGCGTCGGTGTGCACTGTTGTCGGTGCGTCATCATCAAAGTGTGCGAGGACTGGTGGCTTCTGAAGGCGTTGCCGCAGCTCGTCGAATGATTTTTGCTGCTCTTCATTCCATACGAATGCGACGTCTTCTCTGGTAAGGCGAGCCAACGGCGAGGGCAATGCGCGAGAAGTTCTCAATTAAGCGTCGGTAGTAAGCACACAGTCCTAAAAACCGTCTGACGGCCTTTTTTCAGTTGGCGCAGGAAAATTCGTAACGGCAGCTATTTTTTCAGGGTCAGGCCGCACACCTTCACTGCTGACAAGATGCCCCAGGAACAGAAGCTCTTTGAAGCCGAAATGGCATTTTTCCGGCTTAAGTGTTAGTCCGGCGGAACGGATAGCTTGAAATACTGAGTGCAGTCGCCTGACGTGTTCGTCGAATGTGGCAGAAAATACGATGACGTCATCTAAATACACTAAGCATGTCTGTCACTTGAGGCCTGATAGTACGGTGTCCATTAGCCGCTGAAACGTTGCCGGTGCTGAGCACAAGCCAAATGGAAGTACCTTAAATTCAAAAGGCCATCAGGTGTCACGAAAGCTGTTTTCTCCCGGTCTCTTTCATCGACTTCTATCTGCCAATACCCACTCCTTAGATCCATCGACGAGAAATAACGCGCGTGGCGTAGTCGATCGAGTGAATCGTCGATACGTGGAAGTGGGTAGACGTCCTTTTTTGTCACCTGATTCAGCTTGCGGTAATCCACGCAGAAACGTAAGGTGCCGTCTTTTTTCTTCACTAATACAACCGGCGAAGCCCAAGGGCTTTTCGACGGCTGAATAACGTCGTCTTCAAGCATCTGTCGCACCTGCTTTCGATGGCTTCACGTTCTCGCGGAGCTACCCGGTACGGGTTTTGCCTGATTGGTCTGGTCATGTCGTCCGTTATAATTCGATGTTTCGTCAGCGGCGTTTGACGGACCCTGGAAATCGGAGAGAAACAATCTTCAAACTTGTTAATAAGCTGCATGATGCTTTGTTTCTGCGCCGGCAGCAAACTTGGGTCAATATCAACAGATAGAGGTGCAGGGGTGAGATCAGCTGAATTATCTTTTTTCAAGAGTTATGCAGTCTGTCATCTCGGCGAGCTCTTCCACGTACGCGACTGCCATGCCCCTCGTTAGATGTCGGCGTTCAGAGCTGAAGTTCGTAATAAGGACGTGCGTCTGTCCGCATTTTTATGCTTACGACGCCTCTTGCGATAGATAAACCATGGCTGAATAGCAGTGTGTTGGAATTTCTCGGCGATGTTTCAGAATCGCTCGACGCGTCACATGTCACAGCCACGAGTGCACTCGACCGCGGTAGGATGGTCACGTCGTCTTCGAAGACACGCAAAGGCCGACGTCGCTGGTCTGTACAGGGCACATTCGAAACTTGATCTGGGGCCGTCCAAAACGTAACCGATCTCTCAGGAATGTTGATAATGGCACCGTACTCACGCAAGAAGTCCATGCGCAAGATCAGATCTTTGCAGCACTCCGGTAAAATTACGAAAGTAGCGACGAATCTTGAACTGCCAATATTAATTCGAGCTGTACATTTGCCTGTCGGCGTCACCAATTGACCCCCTGCGGTTCTAATGTTTGGTCCCGTCCATGTTGTTCTTACTTTCTTTAGGCAGTCGGCGATTTCACGGCTGATAATGGAGAAGTCCGCACCAGTATCTACCAGTGCTGTTATTGGGCGTCCGTCTATACAAATGTCTAGATTGGCGCTTACGATTTCCGTTGATGTCGGTGACGTCGTATCGTCCTTGGTATCGTGCGTCGTATGATCCGTGGTATCATTCGTCATATCACGTCGTAGAGAAGATGTTGGGGTGTGTTAGCATCTCGACGGCGGCAACCTTCCCCCCAAAGGCCGCAGCTGTTAGTTTCCCCGACGAGGGCTAGGGGAATCTGCCCCGGACCACCTCGGAGTACCTGCGCTGCGGCGGCGAGTTCGGTGCAGGTGAAGGAGAGGGGGGGTCGACGATACGGCAACTTCGGGTTGCTGTGCTTGCGGGCCTGCACTGCTGTCACGGTGGTTATCGAAATAGGCACGAGGGGAGGTTTGTAGAAAGTTATGATGTCTACGGTCACGGTACGGGCAATAACGGAAAAATATGGCCGGCTTCTCCGCAATGAGAGCAAAGTGGTCGACGTCGACGGTGCGCCACAAGTCCGTCTTACGGATGAATGGTCGACTGGTGGGCATACCTTGCGACCAAGATGCAGATGTCGGCGGAGTGTACATTGGCGCCGTTTGCCATAGGCATGTTGGACTGTGGATACGGCCGCGGTGGATTGGGAGCTGGGGCCCACGGCTCGTTGTAAGGCCCTTGGCTTACGTCACGATAAGCCAGTGGTTGACGAGTTGTACGACCCTGGAGTGGGTCGACGAACAGCTGATGCGTAGCTTACAGACCGCTGGTCTGAGAGCGATTCGGGCAACGAAATGCCTGGCGGAGTTCTTGCCGCACAACTTCTGCAACGCAGCCATGGTATTTTCTTGCGGATTCACAAGGAGGTTTCGGATCTCCTCCCGAACGACCTCACGAATGAGTTCGCGCAGAGAGCACTCACTACCGGCACTGAAAGCACAGAGGCTGGGAGATGTTTGTTCGGTTGGTCATGGTATCGGCGCCGTTGCTGTAGTGCGCGCTCAATTGTTGTAGCCTCTTTGACGAATTCCACTACGCTTGTTGGTGGGTTGCGTAGGAGACCGGCAAACAGCTCTTCCTTGACGCCCCTCATCAGATGTCGGAGTTTTTTACCTTCAGGCATCTCGGGGTCGGCCCGGTGAAATAGGCGGGCCATGTCTTCCGCAAACATGGCGACGCTCTCGTTGGGTTTCTGTATGCGTGCCCTCGATGAGCTTCAAAGCAGAATCACAGCGGTCGGTGTTTGCGAATGTCCCGAGAATTTGGCTGCCGAAATTCTTCCCACGAAGACAGCGTTGACTCGCGGTTCACGTACCACGTACGAGCGCTGTCTGCCAAAGCAAAGTAGACGCGCGATAGCTTTTGTTCAGTTGGCCCAGCGGTTGGCTTTGGCGACTCGCTCATACTGGGCTAACCAGTCCTCGACGTCTTCATAAACCTCACCGTGGAAGGGTCTTAGAAATTAGAGGCTGATCAACAGTAAGGTGGTGAAGGCCCTCCGGTAGCCATTTCTCCCGGTACGGTGTGTTGCTGGAGAAGTTCGAGCGGGATCACCTCGGGACTAAGGCCTCGCTGTCGGCGACTGAAGCGGTGGACAGGAGTATCCACTGCAGGAACGGATTGCGGTGGTGGGCCTCGATGTACTAGGGGCGCGGAGGTGTCTCAAGCATCAGTTGGAGAAGTCCAGAACCTCCACCAATGTCGCTAGGTGAAAATAACAGAGTACAGGACGACGGTGCGACCAGAAAAACGACGTCTGTATTAACAGAACAAAAGAGCAAGCCACTTCGACTTCTTCTTTCTCAGAGGAATCGTGGGTGCTGTCCACGCTCATCACTTCGTCGTCCTCTGTCTTCTTGCCCGGCCTTTAGCCGTGACAATATGCTACTGAATCTTAATACTGCCCAGCCCTGTACTACAAATCTTGTGAAGCGTACAAACAACCACCCCAGTCATTCAGTTGTATTCAGACGGCAGCAGTTTCATTCTGTTATTCGCAGTTTTACAACCTGCGCAAAAGAATAATTCTCCTGCCGAGGTGTTTCTATCTAACTCAACGTTACACCACCGAAAATACCGTGCACGCACAAGCAACTACAATCTTCGGTGCCTGCTGTCGAACGCACGTCGCTGGCCTGAGGCTTTAGGGGAAAGGCCCAGTGGCGCCACCACACCACGCATGAAGTTTCCGTGTGTTGCACCTCGCAGGCCGCTCCTTGGCTTTCGCTCTCCACTCGTTCCACTACCCCTATCTAGTTCACTATAGTTGTGCTGTGCTCTGGGTTGTAGAGGTGGATTGTGGGGGCATTCTCATACCATGTGGTACAGGGTGGCTGTTTAGTGACGCAGAACCCTGCACTTTGGGGCGTATGTGTCGGATCTATCTTGGACAGTATATATGGATTGGGGTAAGACAAGGTCTGAAGGCGATGCCACGCTACCTGAGATTCTTTACTGAGCTTTGGCGCCGGGGCGGAAGTTCCGTCTTTCGATTCTTCGATGTTATAGAATAGCTGTGTATGTTAGAAACGGGTCCATACGCATAGCTGAGGGTGGGTTGAGATATGCCGGGCCGGAAGTCCGGAAGAGTAGTTGCTCGGGCCGAGGCCATGGGCGGGCTCATTGCCTTCAGTTTCAGTTTCAGTTTTAGTTTATTGTTCATTTCAAAAAAGTAGTACAGTAATATTAATATACAGACGAGGGTCCCAAAGTTAAAAACTGTAACGGGACCCTCGATGCATTATAACAATCAATAAATCAGATCAAGTTAACAAGCAACAGTGAATGGAAATCAATTATACAATATAGAGTGATAAGTAAATAATTAACAGAAACTTTTAAGGCGACTTTTTGAATGATGATAATGTGGGCATCGTTTAATAGAAAGAGGCCATGTTATTCCAAAAAGTAATGTCCGCAAAGGCAGTGGTCAATTTTTCCATAATTTATGCGCTACGCGGGTAGCAAAAAGATAAGGTTCAGTGCAAATCTGGTTACATTGTTGTTTTGTAAGAAAACTGAATCAATGAGCTCAAACGGTAGCAGTGCATTGCGCAATTGAAACAGGAGAACGGCTATGCTATAAAAAATAACTTACAAACAGGTAGGATTTTGTTGTCTTGGAGTAGATGGCCTGCACTGGAGTATCGTGAGCTATTAGTGATAATGCGGATCGCCTGATTTTGTATGTTCTGAATGGGTGATAGATGACAGTCATACGTGTTTCCCCAAGCAGCGATACCATACATGATATGGGAATGAATGAAGGCGAAATACAGAGACATAAGTACGTTTATATGAAAAACTTCACGAGCTTTTATTATAGCCCGAATTCCGAATGCAGTTTTCTTTCTGAGGTGATCAGTGTGGAGATTAAACTTTAAATGGCAGTCAAGATGTACACCAAGAAAAATTACAGTATCACAGGTGGGTATAGAGTGAGGACCTAGGGTTAAGGGTTGATGAAAAGGCAATGGCCTTTGAGCGGACCTAAATATCATAAACTTGGTTTGGGGTGGGTTAATAATAAGTGGTTCTCGTAGCACCATTTAGTAATATCGA